>CP025656.1:3496402-3546036 GCA_003576665.1 Ipomoea trifida
TCAATTTGTAACATAGATTTCCTTTTTTGTGCTCTTCTCCCCTTGTTACATAGCAGAAAATTCCAAGTGCTATCATTGATCACAATTGCCTTGTAAATTGTCTTGACTATTTGGAAGGGCTTGAGAAGGTAATGATTTTAATTTCTATTTGCTGCACTGTAAGTCTGTAACCCTTAAAATTGGTCTTAATTGTCTATGTTTCATTTCCTATTGGAGAAGTTGAGATTGAGTCATTTGAGTGGGCTTAAAACTTCTAATTGATGTTGATATGCAAGGCTAAGTATAATTCTTAAAACTTCTTCATGAGATTGATTACATTCATTTCATGCATTCTATAAGGCATCAAATCCAAGATTTTACAGTGATCCTGGTGTCAAAGAGGAGAAGGCTTTCAAATCTTGTAGTTAGTCTTCAAGTAATTGTTTTTACCATTTTATTTTAAGATGCCAAATGCTCTAGACTACAAATGCATTGTATTCTTGAAATTGCTTGCAGAAATCACATTCTTTAAAGAAGTTGCAGAACAGTTATGCCTTTCCCCAACAGATCAGAGAATGCAAGCTTCTATAACCGAGAAATTATATTGGACTGATGTTCTTCAACTTGGAGTACATGGAGGCTAAGGTTAGAAGTGAGTTTTTTGTGATACTTTTAGCAAAGATTCCGCTTTTGAAAAAAGTGAGTTTTTTGTGATACTTTAATATCATATGTGCAAAGTTATAGATAATAGAAATAATGAAGATAAAGCAGGGTTAATGATTTACTATATGCTACTGATTGAAATAGGTTTTGCTTCAAGTATTTTAATGCATACCACTGTCTTCATGTGTCACAGGCTGTACTGCACATTTGTCTTTCAGAATTTGGGAGCCATTACAATTTATATATGGTAAATCCTCCAACTCTCCAAGAAGGGAAAAATGGAATTTGCAAACAGTATCTTGGGTGAGTGCAACTCAAGGAGAATTCTATAGACTAAGATTCTTCGTATCTTGGGTGAGTGCAACTCAAGGAGAATTCTATAGACTAAGATTCTTCGTTCTTGAAGCTAATAACCTCAAGCATTGGGCAGGTGATGGTGATTTCCTACATCTCAAGTGATTAGTCTTGAGATGTTATTGGTTGGAGGAGTTCCCTTTGTGTTTAACAGAAAATTTGACCCTTTTGTCAATTAAGTTGGATCCAGTGTAACACTTCTGTGGTTGCTTTTGCGAAGCATATTCGAGACTGGCAAGTTGAAAGGGGAAACCTCATTTTTAAGGTTAGAAGCTACAACATATGATCCATTGTCAATTATTTCTTTTCTATTCCATATATCCTTTACAAACTTGTTTCTATTTCTTTTTCTGATCTCATTTTGTTTAACTGTGATCTTTGTTTCAAGCAAAGGGCTTTAGCTCCTGTAGTCATTCTTCAGGTGAGTTTTTAACCATTTTGTTTTAAGCAGCTGAATTCTCTAGACTATAGATGCATCACATTCTAGAAATAGCTTGTAGAACTTGCAAAACTAGTATTCTTCAAAATGGTTGTAGACTCTTCAGAAGAAACAGGCCTTTTTCCCCAACAAGAATTATATTAGACTGATGCTGCTCTGTATGTTCACTTAATGACTAAGAACACTATTTTTATGATGATGATTATGTGTTTTGCACTCTTTAACGTGTAAACAAGGTAGTGAGGAGATTTTTAAAAGGTTGATAGCAATTTGGAGTGCAGTTGAAGGCACTTGTAGCGGTGGGTACTACATTTTCCTTTTTTGTGTAGATGAATGTGCACTTGTAGAACATGGCTGGGAAGAGCTTGTGCGCTACACCTGTTCAAAATATGATACTTAATAAAAATCAAATATCTGAATTTTTAATAGAACAAAATCAAAAAGAAAATTAAAAGTTGCCTAGAGGTTCATATATGCTAGTGTTCTTTTAGAAATAAAAATTATCAGTTTTGCGTGATACCTTTATATCATTCTTGCAAAGTTATACATATAGACATAGTGAAGTGAAAGTAGAGTAAATGGTTCTTCCAAAGTCTTCTTGCTTGCAGGCACTCACTGGTTGGTTTCCATCTGATGAGAATGCATATCCCAAAGCTAGCCATGTGGGCTTTATTCTTGTCTTAGTAGAAGATGGCAAATGCTTATGAACTTGAAGTAGTGATGTTTCTATGCTGATTGATTACTTGACAATTAAGATCAAGAACCACTTTAAATCTGCACCTATCTTAGCATGTAGAAAAATTTCAAACTGGGAAGCTGGTAGTGCTCAAGCTATCGGAGATGTAAGCGGAATTTCTTGGTTATTTGTTCTGTCTCTGCCTATTTCATCTGGTGCCTATATGTGATGATCATACTATACATCTCTGTTTCTTTTCTCTACCTCTTGCAATTATTCCTGACTACTAATATGCTTTTGCAGATTGGTATGCCAATTAAATACCGTTTTCAAAAATTTTCAATCTGGGAAGCTGCTAGTGATCAAGTATTAAAGATCTAGAGGAAAGAAGAATTGCTTCATTATTTCCTTCTAATTGAAGGATGTATTTCGTTTCAACTAAAACTTTAAATTTATATTGAGACTACACTTATTATAATCGTAAAAACTTCTTCATGAGATTGATTATGTCCATTCCAGGCATTCTGTAAGGCATTAAATCAAAGATTTTATAGCGATCCTGGTTTCAAAGAGAAGGCTTTCAAATCCTGTAGTCAGTCTTCAGGTGATTTTCTTTACCATTTTATTTTAAGCTACTGAGTGCTCTAGACTAAGATGCATCTTATTCTTGAAATTGCTTGCAGAACCTGCAAAAATTGTATTCTTCAGAGGTTGCAGGAAGTGCAGAAGAATGAAATTTTTTTTAACAGAGAATATTAGAGTGGTGTTACTTTTTATTTTAACTTCAATTCTTCACAACTATTGAACTACAAGTTATATTCTATTAATTCAAAGATTAAAGTATGGGAAGTAGTTAACGCAGAATTCTGAAGGCTAAGATTCTTGCTTACAAAATCAAACACTATTTTACTTTTATGATCTCATTTTGTTTTCTGCATTATTTTTCACAGATCCTTCAATTTTCCTTAACCTGGTTTTGTCACTGTAGTGTTGTCAAGGAGATAAATAGCTCATGTAATTACTTTCTTTGGTTAAAAGTTAATGATTCCTCATGAATGCAATAAACTTACTACGGCATCATTATGATTACTACTGCAGAGTATCCAGAAGTTGGTAAGAGATCATCATGAATGCAAGATCTATCTGTTGCAAAACATTGCGAAAGAGATCTAATGTTGGTGGCTGGGGCAAGCTGCCAAGCAGGTAAATTCATTTATCATCTGGTGCCTATATGGATGATTAATATACTACTTTACATCTCTGTTTCTGTTTCTTTTCTTCTTTGCAATTAATCCCAAGTACAACTAATGCTTTTGCAGATTGGTATATGCTAATTGAATACCTTTTTGAAAAATTTTCAAGCTAGAAAGCTGCTAGTCTCAAGTATTGGAGATGTAGAGGTAAGAAGAATTGCTTGGTTATTTTGTTCCGTCTCTATTAGATTGATATTGATTTGCAAGGCTAATTAAGTATAACTTTGAAAACTTATCTTATTAGAATTGACTATAAATAACCTCCATCTTATGCATCCTGCATGGCTTCAAAGCAAAGATTTGACAGTTATCTTGGTTTTAAACAAAGGGTTCAACCCTGAAGTCAGTCTTTAGGTGATATGTAACCATTTTACTTTTACAATTACAATATGAAATAATCTCCCAAAACTCACACCTCTTTGATTGCTAACAACTCTACTTTTATGGAGTAAAATTTGAGGGGTAAACTAACCACTTAAAAATGCTAGTGGTAAATGATTTACTACAATGCAGTTAGAGTGGTGAGGAGTACAGGAAAAAAAGTGGCACAATTCTATGAAATTAGTTGAAGCGAAATTGAAAAGCTATTTCTGTTAGGATAAATGAACGAAATGTTCAATTTGCCAACAAATGACATTATGAAATAAAAAATGGAGAGGTCGTATCTCTCTAGGACCACAGCATGAAATTATCTAGTAAAACTTTCACCCTTAAGGTTGCTAACAACACTACAATTTGTTTTTGTCATTATGATATGCATGTTGCCGTGTTGCGTTCTTTTCAGTGTAAGCAGGGTAGTAAGGAGAGTTTGAAATTTGAAAAGGTTTACCAGTACCTTGGAGAATGCCTTTTGTGGAAAAGTATGGGATGTAGCTAAGGAGAATTATGTAGACTAAGATTCTTGCTTGTTGAAGCTAATAAACTCGAGCATTGGGCAGACAGGTGGTGATTTGCCATGTTTCAAGTGGTTAGTCTTGAGATGTTATTGTTTGGAAAAGTTCTCTTGGCGTTTAACAGAAAATTTGAACCTGCGGTCAATTAAGTTGGATTGGTGTGACCCTTCCATTGTTGCTTTTGCTAAGTATTTTCAAGACTGGCAAGTTGGAATAGGAAATGCCATTTCTGAGGTTAGCAGCTACAGCGTCTTACCCATTCTCAATTATTTCTTTTCCATTCCATATGGATGCTACCTTTCTTTACAAACTTGTTACTATTTCTTTTTCTGATCTGATCTCATTTTGTTTTCTGTTTTGCACAATTTTCGTAGATCAAAATCCCTAAATAATAAATATGATGAATCACAAATAGAAGAGTCTGTACAAGACAACTTGGTAAGGCTCACAGTGAATTAACAATTATTTAAAAATGGTATGTTTGAGGCTTCATGTGCCTTTATATCTGCATGCTAAATGAAATGAAATGGTGTTGCTACCTTGTATAGATAATTGAAGGTTACAAATGAATTGGCTCCTCATCAACTAATCGCACTGAATTGTTGTTTGGTTCTTTTCTCCCCTTGTTAGTAAATTCCAAGTGCTATCATTGATCACAATTGCCTTGTTTAAAAAACTGCAGTGGGTATTCTTTGACAGACCATTAAATACGACTTAGAGCCCAATTTCACTTGTGGATTGTGCAGTAATCCCATAATTTGGATAATCTTGACTATTTGGAAGGGCTTGAGAAGCTAATGATTTCAGCTGCACTGTAACTCTTCAAATCAGTCTATGTTTCCTTTCCTACTGGGGAAGTTAAGATTGAGTGGGCTTAATCTCTCTGAGAGGCATTTAACGGTAATTGGCATGTTGGGCCAGCTTAAGGTGCTCAATCTAGAAAGTGCTTCCCATGGAAAAGTATGGGAAGTAGCTGAAGGATGATTCCACCAATTAGGATTATTGCTTCTTGAAGCAAAAAACCTGGAGCAATTGAAGGCTAATAAATATTCCTTCCCACATCTCCGGTGCTTATGTCTAAGACTATGTCTGGAGCAATTGAAGCCATTCTGTTGTTGTTGCTGCCAAGCAGATTCTAGAAGGGCTGCATCTATTATGAAGAAGAATGTTTGAGGTTAGAAGCTACATTAATTTTTTATTTTATTTTGCATTCTTTACAAAAGCTGTTACTCTTTCATTTTCTGATCTCATTTCATTCTCTCCATTTTCCATAGAGATCAGAATCAATGGGCTTGAATATGAACAATCACTGTATCCACATGTATAAGAGGACTTAGCTGAGATCACAATGAATAACTTCCATTTGAACAATGGTATGTACACAGAAACCTTTCTGCTAAATAATTCCAACATACTATATGATCTATTATAAAACATGGCTAGTTTTCTAGTTTCTTTAAAAAAAATGTCATTTCTTGATGCAGCCAAATGTTTCTCATTTGCAGGGCATTAAGGATAATTGAGAGCTGTGGGTTCCTTGTGAATGTAAGATGCTATTGCAGACTATCCAAAATATGCTAATAGAGTGGTGAGTAGTACAGGAAAAGATTGGCAGCACAACTTTATGAAATTAAATTGAAAAGGTTTTCCAGCAACTTGGAGGAAAATTTATTGAAATTTCCTTCTTTTGTTGAGATGAATATGTATCTGTTACATACAAGAAATTTCATGTGATACTTCAATGTCTTATCTGCAAATTTATAGGTGACTTACTAAAGATAAAGTAGGATGGGTGATTTACATTACTGATCGAAATGGTTTTTTCTTTAAGCATTTAATACCACTGTGTTCCATTCATCTATCTTTTAGAAGTTAAGTGCAGTATGTTTTTTTGCCACATCTTCTTGCAGGCTGCAAAGATAGGAGGTTTATAGCCATTTGGGATTTGTTGTTGTCATAGATAGGATCAGGACATGGCAAATGGTTCTGAACTTGAAGTAGTGATGAGTTTAAGCTGATTAATTTGATTGACAATTTAAAGTGTAAAACTGCACTTATCAAATGCGTATATGCGTGGTTGTTAGTTCTGTTTTTCTGCCTATATATATTTGATTCCCCTTTTGTCCTCTAAGCTCATTATGTCAACATGATGTTGAGGACAGGTGCAAAAGACATTAGTTTAGTCTGAGGAAGCAGGCAGAAGAAAGGAGTGAAGAGGAGAAGTGATTCAATAATTGGCAACACATATATGTTGAATAGGAGGGAGCTACAGCCTGCCTACAAGAGCAATGTGTTTTTGTGGGGAAGGCACAAAATACCCAAATCGTCCTGTTGCAGAGGCTTGTGGCTTTAAGATCAAGTAAACACATAAATCTCAGTATGCAGTCCAGCTATAGCAATCTCAGTATGGTGAGTGATTGGACAAAAGCTTATTCAGATGTGTTCACTACCAATACTAGCAAACCAGGATGGTGCAATGTGGATCCTGATGAAGCATCTGCTTCAAAGAGCTGTGCGATTGCAAGTATGATGGACTTGGGAGCAGATTCTGTGAGCGTGAGGTGCCTATTTCGAGCACTTGTATCAATCAATGCTCTGGGCATAGCCTATGCCGAGGTGGATTCTGTCAGGTAAGTTGCACTTATCATGGACCAGAAGATTAATGGAATTATTTTCTCACTGAGCAATGGAGTAGGTTCACATTTTCTGTTAATTTTACCATTTGACCCTTTAAATGCAAACATCCAAGTTCTTCCTAAGAATCCTGGCATAGCACAACTTCTTCTATTTTTTAGTACAACACTTGTACTTTTTAGCAATTGACGACTGACGAGATACCTACCTGCTTATCTGCAGTGTCACACACTCACACTGATTGGTTTGGGGTTGATTGCAGTGCTCCCTCTGTTCTGTACTCCATTGGAGACTGGCCAAAGTGGCTTCGACCAGCCAAAGTAAACATTCTTCTCTTGAATCTGTTAGTTAATATTGAAGCTGGGGTGGAGAAGAGAGGGCCACTCATCCATGTTTATGATTTGCCCCCAGAGTATAACAGTCTTCTCTTGGAGGTTTCAACACTTTCTGCCAATTGTTTCTTAAGTGTTTTAGTTAAAGGATTCAGGTTGGGAGTAACATATTTCTCCTTCTCTTCATCACAGCTTTCTTCCACTTTAGTACTTGAAGAGGACGATTCAGGTTGATGATGCAAACTAGTCACTGATTGAGGCACAATTTCCTTTTCCACGTGAACTTCAGTACAAGGCTCATCCCGCCGGTTGCTAACCTCTGGATCTCCAAAAGGCTTGTGGTATATCATAATAGCAAGTGTATCATTATGCTGTTGCCTGTTGATCACTGCCTCTAGCTTGGAGAAAGGTGGTCTTGCTCAGCCTGGTTTTTCTTGTGGGTCTTTTGCGAAAATAACTGGCATTGCACTGGAATTTTATGTATTGGTTTGGGTTGTTCACTGGTTTAGAAATGAATATTTCAGTACAAAATCATAATGCAACCTCCCAAGTTTTCAACATTCAGACAATAACAAAATTTAACAATTATCCATCTTCTCTCTGTCTCTCTCTGGGGTATTCATTTGTCAAGAATTTGGTTTTGGGTTATGATGTGTATTGAGTTCAGGTGCCAACCATACTTCTGTGTTCCCTGGAAACACATGTTCCTCTTTGTGTTTGATCGTAGTTTCTTTTTCCTTTCTCAATGCACTTTAATGCTTTCAGGCCTATTCAATTTGTAATTTCCACCTTAAATTCTTAATAAGCCATTATTTGTGGTAATCATTTGAGATTGAAGAAGCTCAACAGTGTATGGCTAAAAAAACTATTGCTTTTTATGTCATGAAGAAATGTTTCCTTTGTCAAAATGTTAACTGTGTTTCGTGAAACTTTATTCAAATGAACTAGTAACTTGGTAGAATTATTGTGAACTAGTAAATTGGTAAAAATAAAAGTTTGTCAATGCACGTGTTTTTGTACATTTGCTTTTTTATATATTACGGAGTATAAGTTTTAAAAAATATCTATGAATATAGGATGACGTAACTCAAATACAGCAAACTCAACTTGAGCTTGAAGACGCAATTGCATGGTACAAGGCAGCCGGTGGTTTTAAGAAAGTGGGTGTGTTTCAGATTATGAGCAGGTACCCCAGTCAAATTCCAGTAGTTATACCGTGGACCATGGTCGCATTGTGGACTATGAGTTATGGCTGATATTGCAGTTGTGTTAAACTGATACTGCAATTGTGTTGAACGGATACTGTAGTTATATTGAAAGGAAACTGCAGTTACGTGGAACAGAGGTCATTTCATCCGTCTGTAAATGCAATTGTGTTGAGCTGATACTGCAGTTGTGTTGAACAGATACTGCAGTTGTGTTGAATGGATACTGCAGTTGTGTTGAACAAATGAACGATCTCTGTTACGCGTAACTGCAGTTTACTTTCAACACAACTGCAGTATCTTTTCAGCACAACTGCAGTATCCGTTCAACACAACTGCAATATCAGTCATGACCACGGTCCACAATGCATTGTGGACCATGGTCCACCATATAATTTGCGGTCAAATTCTAGACAATCATGCTCACATGTAGCTTGTGAGGAACAAAATAAACAATTAAAGGAAGAGAACAAGAAGATCATTGAGCACTTACTAAGGCTGGAACCACATCTTGTTGTATTTAGTGCAAATTCGCAGTGCTTCCAATCAACTGATAGAGCCGATAACCATGAAAGCAGTGGTTGGGCTAGATGATCTTGGATTGAAAGATGACGCACAATATTCTTCGCAAGCGCAATAGATCAAAGTTTCTAACTTTTTTTGTAATGATGCTTGTGAATATAAATGTAGGAAGCATTTTAAAATTGAAAATTAGTTTTTTGGAGGTGGATATTAGCATTGATACATTATTTGTAATTAAATTTGCTATTGAAATGTATAATTTTTTTAGTGATGTTGTATTGTTATGAAATTACTAGTTTTAAAATTGCTAAAACGTAACTATGGATAATTTGTATGAAATTGTTATGAAAGTACAAATTAAAATTCTTAATTAAAAAAATTAGTTTGGCTTCCGGCCATCGGTGGTTGGAAATAAAGGAAAGCACCCGTCTTTTTGGGTTCCCAAATATGAGATTACCTGATAATGTTATATTACCCTAAATGCAGTTGTCTACGTGTCCAGATTTAACGGATCAAATGTAATTTAAAAAAAAAATATGGTGATATTTTCGTAAATAACTCGAACTTTGGTGCAAGTATAATGTGTTAAAAGTGTAAGTAACTAGTGCAAGTGTGCAAGTAAAATCACTTAAAAGTGTAATCATTTTCACTTAATAATGCAAGTAATTTACTTTTTCAAATTGGTGCACGCAATGATAACGGCTTTCACATTGGTGCACTTAATGATAACATTTGGTGCAACTAATAATAACGTTAGGTACACTCAGTGTTGCAAAAACCCCGCCTAGGCACCGATTAATCAGCGCCTAGGCACTAGGCGCTGGTCGGCCGCCTAGCGTATCACCATAATGGGTGATCTAGGCGACTGGTCGGCTAGGCGGCTGACTAGGCCGCTTAGGCGCCGACTAGGTCGCCTAGTCGGTCGATTCGCTATTGTTCCCTTATTTTTTTAAATGGGTTACTTCATTCAAAACGACATCATTTTTAACGAAATAACCCTAAATTGTTCGAATTCTAGATGTTTTTAAGATTAATATTTAATATTTTAGTATTAACTATTAAAGTATTAAATAGTTTATAATTATCAACTCTTTAAAAATTTAAACAATTTAAACAATTTTTAAAATAAAAAAAATAAAAAATACATGGATGCCTAGGCGCCGATTAATCGCCGTCTAGGCGCTAAGCGCCCCCCATGCGCCCGAAGAGCGCCTAGCGATTTTTTCAACTATGGATACACTTAATATTGTTGTTTGGTTTACATTATTTGTTGCACTTTTATTACACTTTACTTGAATTTAGGTGCACTCTATGAAATTGTTACTTGCACTTTTAACACAATTTACTTGGACTTCAAAGTTCAATTAAGTTATTGGTCAGATTTGGGCAAAAAGTGGGGCACCTTAAGCATACAAATCACGCACATTAAGAAGGAAAATCACGCACCTAAAACTTTAGGCCGACGCACCTTAAGTTTCAACAACTGACGCACCTTAAACTCAAAATCCACGCACCTTAAGAAAAAAAACCACGTACTAAAGCTATAGATCGACGCACTTAAGTTTTCAACAACTGATGCACCTTAAGCCACACAGTACACAAACCACGCACCTTAAATTTGACCTAGATTAAAAAAGATCAAATTGTCACTGCATTTTTTTTAATCATTGTTAATCCTGGACGTTGATTTTGGCAAGATCAATGATTTATATTTAACCACACAACCACACGGGAACTGAATTATATATATATATATATATATAACAAATTAATTAGACAAATCTGTTCTTTTTGCAAACTAACACCAATAACTTAATTGCACATGAGACACTACCAACAAAAAAGAAGCGAGCAAGCAATAAAGACGAAGACAATTACAAACATATCCAAAAACAAATTAACAAAACTTAGAGTAATTCCAACCAAAAGTAGTATCTACTACTTTTTTTTTTTTTTTTTTTTTTTTTTTTAAAAACCAAAGCAATATCATTAACTCAATAAACAATCAACGGAGCGATACAAATCGGGGGAATAGATTATTTAAACACAAATATTGGACATTAAATCTATGACACAATATGCATGTAAAACTAGTTATTAATAAAATGACGAATCAAAGATTGGGTCAAACAAGGGTGAAAGGAGATTTTAAGAAACTAGGTCGGCCATAAGGAAAAATGAGCCTATATTAAAAATTAAAGGGAAATTATGGTCCACACAGCTATGTGGACCATAATTAAATGTACATTTTTAATGTACTAAATGTACATTATTTTTGTACTGAATGTACATTATTTTTGTACTATAAAAATAATGTACATTCAGTACACAAATAATGTACATCTCCTGAATATAATGTACATTATTTTTATACTGAATGTACATTATTTTTATATTGAATGTGCATTATTTAATAGTATAGTCCACACAGCTGTGTGGACCATGGTCCACACAATAATGATTGAAAATTAAACCAGCAGGATTTTATTTATTTATTTATTTTTTCAATGAAGAATGGGTCTTGCCCATTCATCCAGACCTGGCCCACCTTAACACAAACGGCAACTTATCGCGTGCACCACGTACGTAAACGACGTTGTTTTGAGCATTGTAAACCAACCGTCTTTTTTTTTGGAAGTCACGTTTCCCGTTTCGGCCGGTGTGTGTATTTATGTTAATATTCTGTGTATTCTAGGTAATCGTTCTGTGTATTCCAGGCAATCATTCTTTGTATTCTAGGCAATCGTTTTGTGTATTCATGTTAGTAACACATGTTCTGATGTGTTTGTGCATTCGAATGTTTAGGAGGATGAGTTTTGTGTATGTTGTGTCAATATTCTGTGTATTCATGTTATTAACACAGGTTGTGATGTGTTTGTGCATTCGAATGTTAGGAGGATGAGTTCTGTGTATTTTGTGTCAATATTCTGTGTATTTTGTGTCAACATTCTGTGTATTCTGGGCAAACATTCTGTGTATTCTAGGCAAGCGTTCTGTGTATTCTAGATAATGATTATGTGTATTATAGATAATGAACTCCCTGAAGTCATTCGCGTCCGCGTCCACTAACATCGAAACGACGTCGTTTTGGACCAGGGTGCACATTGCTATGTGCACCGTGGTCCACGATATAACGATTGAACCCAAACAATCCTAGCTGAGAGAGACGATGCCGATGGAGAGGAAGGGAAGAACGACGCTGATCGTCGACAGATGGAGGAAGAGCACCATAGCTCGCCACCACTGCTCACTTGATGAAGCTGTCCGCCGACGTCTACAAAAAGTCTCATTCCGGTAATGGGCATTTCCTTTAACTTTTTTTTAATGTACTATCGACGTCTCTCTGCCCCTCAGTAGCCGTCGCAGGAAAATATCGTGCACCGGCGACCGTATGAAACCTTTTCACGCGGTCTCCGGCGAGTCGCCGGAGGAGAAGACCAAACTATAGAATTTGTTTTTTGCAGTAAAAGCTCTAGGCAACACGAAGGTAAAATAATTTTTTTAATATCGAAAAATATTTCAAAATAATCTAAAAACTAATAACTGTGAATACCCTTCATTTTTTTTTAATATTACTCTATAAGAGTTGTATTTTATAATATTTTGGTAAAAAAATACTCATTATAACTTCCGTAATCTTTTCTAACTATTGTTGCCATTTAGATACATCCACCATGTATGTATGTATATATATATATATATATATATATATATATATATATATATCTTATTCAATGGTAATAATCCATAGACATTATATATTGATTGAATTCCTTTTTTGGTCCTACTGTTATTGGGACATTTTCAATTTTAGTCAACTTTATTAATTTTTGCCACATTGCCACCACTGTTATTTAGAGTTTACCACTTTTAGTCTACCGTTAAGTTTTCTGTCAAGTGACCGTCCAATACAGGAGTTTTTTGGGTCTTTTCATGTTTTGGTCTCCTCTTTACCCTAAATAAACTCCTCGAAATCGATCATCCCATCGCCGTTGCGGTCGACACAACTAATCATCTTCCGACACTCGGTGTTGGAGCAGTCGTCGACGAGGTTGTGCATCACGTTCTGGAGCTCCTCGGCGGAGATGGAGCCGTTCTTATCGATGTCGAAGACGGAGAAGGCGTCCTTGAGGTTGCGCAACACTTCCTCGGAGTCGATGTCCTGCGTGTTGAGCTCGATGAACTCTCGGAAGTCGATGAAGCTGTCGCCGTCCACCTCCCAAATCATCGCCTTCAGCTCCTCCTCCGTCGCCACGTGGCTTTGGCTGCCCATGATGGACCCCAGCTCTGACCACGAGATTTTGCCATCGCCTTTGACGTCGAATTTGTTGAACACCTGCTGTGGCTGTGGAAGTTCCAGCAAGAGATCCGGGACAAGCTGCTGGACTTGGGGTTGTAGCTTTGGGAAATTGGTGAGATTGCTTCGCGATTTCTGAAAGTATCGTTGATTCTCAATTGGTTAGAGATGGTCAAACTGCTTGTCAATCCGTTTAACTCTCTCGTCGAGGAGGTGCAATATGATGAACTCTCTTTCTAATTTTGAATCTGTGTCTAGAGACAGTTTCAATTTCTCCCATTAGGTGCTTTTCGAAATTACCAATTCTTAAATCTTTAATTTGTTGACATTGAGCTGATATTAACTGAACATTGGGAGTTGTTAAAACAGAACATTGTAAATTTTACAATTGGTCTACTTTTTGCTTTAAAGAATTTTTACTCTTATTGTGACTGAAATATTCGTTCTACTCTGTGGAACTACAATACATTGCATTAAGAGAATCGGTTAGTAATGTTTTCCCTTTTTATTATTGACTAATTAACTTCATTTTTGAGATAGAAGCCAATTCGAGTAGAAACGCAGCAAAAAGGATAAAGGAGGAGACCAAAACATGAAAAATCAAAAAAACCCCTGTATTGGACGGTCACTTGACAGAAAACTTAAGGGTGGACTAAAAATGACAAACTCTAAATAACAGTGATTGCAATGTGACAAAAATGAATAAAGTGGACTAAAATTGGAAATACCCCTAATAACAATAGGACCAAAAAAGGAATTCACTCTTATATATTGAAGTACTATATAAGTTATTTCATAAAATATAAATATCAAATTTATAAAAATGATTTACATTATTATTATTATTATTATTATTATTATTATTATACAATAATATAAATATCTAAAATCTAAATAAATTTAAAATTTTGATATAGAATACTAATATTGGGCATCAATTTTTGCGCAACCGTATAGCAAATACTAGTATATATAATATTTCCGAAAATTATTTTGGAAATATATATATATATATATATAGAAATCTCCTCAAGTGCGGACGCGTCTTAACGTGTGAACAGTGCGGTTCACGCCACTCAATGTTAGAAAACGCACTACATGAAAATACACAAAAACACCAAAAAACACACCACACACCCAAAATAATGCACCATAACTCCCATGCCCCTAATTGTGCATTTCCAAACGCTGTGTGGTGTATATTCCATACTTAGTGGTGTGTTTTTTGGTGATGTGTACCTAACGGTGCATATTTGTGTGGTGCATTTTCTAACACTGAGTGGTGTATATCTGTATACATTGTGGTGAGACTGCATTGTTCACACGTTAAGACGCGTCCACACTTAAACTCTACCATATATATATATATATATATATATGTATATATATATATATATATATATATATATATATATATATATAGGGTCGTAATCATGTGTGGCTGCCCCTTAACGTGCGGTTAGTGCGGCCACACCACTATGTATACAAATATACATACTCAATGTTAGAAAATGCACCTAACAAATATGCATCATTAGGTACGCATCACCAAAAAACACACCACTAGGTATGCAAATATACACCACACAGTGTTAGCAAATGCACCATTAGAGACAGGGGAGTTATGGTGCATTATTTTGGGTGTGTGGTGTGTTGTTTGGTGTTTTGTGTATTTTTATTGTTGTGCGTTTTCTAACATTGAGTGGTGCATTTTCTAACATTGAATGGTGTGAACCGCACAGGGAAGGCGCGGCCACATTTGAATATATATATATATATGCATGAATTCCAAATATATATGTATACATACTATAAATAGCAAAACATAGATGTTTGTATGCCCTTAACAGAATATGTGAACATATTGCATACATATACAAATTGATCAACGGAGTTTCTTGGAAGGGCAAGAAGCTTGACAATAAAAAAAGAAACTTGCAGTTAGTTTGAGGTGGCAGGAAGACGGCAAGCCAGAAAGACATTATGAAAATTGAGATCAGGTTATATCCTTACAAATACTTGGTGGGATTTTTTATTCTTCCATTATATTTTGTTACTTTTTGTTTTTGTTTTTTTTTCATCTTCTTTAAAGCCAATTAATTTTTTTTTTCTACTATGGTTGAAATATATGCAGAAGCTTTAATTCACTACCAAGACCAACCTCCATATTACCCCCAAATCCCTTCTGAGCAGCACCTCCTCTCTTCATGTAAAGACCTAGTAATCTCCTTCAACTCCATCAACTCCATGCGCACTTCATCACTTCAGGTTTTAAAATCAACTGTATGGTAAAAACCTACATTGTAAACCTCTACGCTTCCTTCGGAAAATGCCATTTTTCACGGTTAGTTTTCGACTCCGAGCAAAACTAGTCTTTGATTCTATGGAATTTGATAATCAGAGCTTACTACAGAACCAACCAGTATCGAGCAGCCATCCAAATGTACAATTTAATGACGTGGAAAGGTTTCCAACCCGACAAGTATACTTTCACCTTTGCTTTGAAAGCTTGCACTGAGATGTTGGACTTGGAAAAGGGTCGTGATATTCATGATGATTTATCTAGGAGGAACCTTGAATGTGATGTTTTTATTGGGACCGGACTAGTCTCCCTCTATTGTAGAACGGGTAATTTAAAGAGCGCGAGGGAGATGTTTGATAAAATGCCTAAAAAGGACGTGGTTACTTGGAATGCAATGATTTCGGGATTTTCTCAGAGTTCAGAGCCTGCTGATGTATTAGAGTTTTTTAAGTACATGCAGTTTAGTTGTGGGGTTCAGCCTAATTTGGTACGTTTGTTGAATTTGTTTCCCGCGGTTTGCAAGTTAATGGACGGGAAGATTTGCAGGTCTATTCACGGGTTTGTTTATAGGAGGGAGTTCCCTATTTCTGTTTATAATGGGTTGATTGATATGTACTCAAAATGTGGACACTCCAATGTAGCTCATCAAGTTTTTTATCAGATGAGAGTGAGATGATGTTTCATGGGGTACAGTGATGGCTGGTTATGCATATACTAAGAATTTCTGTGAAGTTTTGGAGCTTTTTGATTGCATGAAAAGAGAAGATTTGAAAATGAATAAGGTATCTGCTGTAAGTGCATTGTTGGGAGCTGCTGAGATGAGGGATCTAGAAAAAGGTGGGGAGATTCATAATTATACAATTGAAGAAGTGATTGATTCAGACATTATGATTGCTACTTCTCTTATGACAATGTATGCAAAGTGTGGACAGTTAGAGAAGACTAAAGAATTGTTTAGAGAGACACAGGAAAGGGATTTGGTTGCCTGGTCTGCAGTTATAGCTGCTTTTGCCCAATATGGATATCCAGAAGAGGCGCTCTCTGTATTTCGAGATATGCAGCATGAGAATTTACTTCCAAATAACGGGACTCTAGTAAGTGTTTTGCCTGCTTGTGCGGAGCTGATGTCTGTGAAATTAGGGAAAGGTGTGCACTGCTACGCTGTTAAAGCAGCTATTCATTCTGATCTTTCAACTGGAACTGCATTGGTATCCATGTATGCTAAGTGTTGCCTATTTCCTTATGCCCTCGGTGCCTTCAATAAGATGCCATTTATCAGGAAACTTATAAATGGATATGCACAGACTGGTGACTCCTATCATGCACTAGAGATGATTTGGTATCCATGGCTTTGTCATCTACTGCTAATTTGTTGTGCATTTCTCTAGTTTTGGTAACAGAGATATATATGCACTGATTATAAAATGATGAAGTGTTTGATTTTAGTTATCACCTCTATTAGTTTTCTTTCCTCGGTTTAATTTTTCTATAGAACTGATCTACTTTGGTAGTTTTCTTTCTCAAATTGGTCAATTCTATATACATAGCTCACTTGATTGAACATTTGCAAAGAACTGATGCACTTATACTTATTATCTGCTTAAACAAACCATAAGGAGTTGCACAGAAGTTCTGATCTGATCTATATGCTTACATTTTCTCTTTTAAGTTTTATTTTATTTTTATTTTCACTAGGTTCTGTATAGACTGTTGTTTTGGATGTTGACATTTTCCTTCTGCCTAAGAGCATTATATTAATGATAATAATCTATTTAATAATGCAAATATATACATACTACATGCATGCAGAGGATGTTTAAATATTTAGCTAGGTAGAGACATATATAGAAGGTATCTTTGATTGGTTTAGAAAATGCAAGCCAACCATACATATTCGGGTGCTTGGCAAAGGTGCAACCGATCCAGAAAGGCTGTTAAATATAAAGGAATCGCCTGCATCGTGGTCCTTGAAGTCAGTTCAACAACTTTCCACTCTATTTCAATGAAAGTTCATTACTTTAGGTTTCATATATTAATTACTTCTCTGCTTGTATTGTGGGCAGGTGACGGTTTGCAAGAAGGCAAGAAGGCAGACTACTTCCAGGATCTAATAGATATTCGATAAAAATTGTGAGTAGAAACTATCTTCTCAGCGAACTTTTTACTAGTGCCCCATAAAGAAAGAATTCTTGTGGAAAAATTTTTGATATTGAAACTCTGCAACATAAACTCTCTGCTTAGAAGTGACGATTCCCCTTGGGCCAACTCCCGTGCCTCCCGGAACGAACATGGATGTACTCGGACCGTTAAACGGACGGAGAAAGACCCTGTGAATTTACCAAAAAATAAAAAATAAACTCTCTGCTCAGGGTCACTATAAAGTTTATCGGAATACCTATCACTTTGAGTGACAAAATGGCAGCATAAATGCTCTAACCTTATATTCTTTTCATGTTAAAAGTCTAGAAGACACCAACTTTTCTGAATATATTTTTCTCTTTCTGTACCACTCTTCATTGTTAAACAATAAACAGTGTTTATATAGAGTCCTAATTCTCCTTGGAAGAACATATAGTTCACCAAGTGTTTGACCTTAGGCTTTGGCTTTAGTGTTAAAATTGAACTATACTATACATAACTTTTTAAATAAAACAATCAGCAACAAGGGTCTATAGCTCAGTGGTAAAGCATTTCACTGCAGATCAAGAGGTCACATGTTGGAACCCAGTTGGGCCGTTTTGTGAAACATTCCTATTAGGCCCAATGGTTATTATTATTTTTTTAATAGTCTTCATTTCTATCTAGTTCATATATCTATGCCAATGGTTATTATTATTTTTTTAATAGTCTTTTGTAGGCCCAATGGTTATTATTATTATTTTTTTTAATAGTCTTTTGTAGGCCCCAGGCAAAAATAGAGAAAACAAAAAATATATATACACGACTATACGGAGTAATAATTGGAGTGGTCGCTAAACTTAATTGCCTAATAAGTGCATGAAGTGGGCTATTGGCATGCATGCATGACGAGATTTTTCTAGGCAATTTTTATGTCTTGGTGGCAATTAACTACAATTGGTAATATACTAATGTCTAAATAAATTCTTTAGGTTTACATTGCTTCTTAAATTTTTATCATACTATCATGTTGTCAGTTCTTTGGGATTTGACCTAGGTTCAAGAGAGAGCTAAATGGATGGCATCCAGATAGATCAGATTTGCAAGCCACTAGCCACTGACCTTACTGAAATGTATTATTTCTGTTTGGCTTAACTATTTAGCTTTTTCTGCTTTTGTTCGTGGGGTTGATGGATGGTTGTTGATAGAATGGTGGATGGGCCAAATGACAGTATCTTAAATGCCTCAATTCTATCTCATTTGTATTACAGAATACCAGCAGCATTTTTTCTAACAACGATGATATTGGTGAATTCTAAAGTTTGAAATAAATTTTGATGGATTGAATAGTATAGTTGAATTCAATCTTGGTTAGTTGAACCATTTTTAATTGAACCGTAGTCCATTGATTGATATTTAGTTGAACAATTGGATCTTAATTAAAGTTCAAATACAAATTGATCTAATTCAAAATTGCACTAATTAACACCTTATCACTTCATAACAAGTAAGTTTACCTAGGTTATGAGTTTTCATCTTCACTCAAAAAAACATTTGATTGAAGTATTATTAAATTTGAACTCAAGCTACTATACTTGATATCCATTGTACAATGATTTTTTTTTTTTTACACCACTAGAAGTTTTTGTTTTTAATCTCACTTTTCCAATGAAGTCATTTTAATAGTGTAAGCAAACTTGGCACAAAAAATAAAATTTATAATATCATACATATTAATAACCAAAACTATAATTAATTGTCAATGAATATAACATGTTAAAGAATTTCAATAATGCCTCTAAATTGGATAAGCTCTAAACAGACACAAAAGACCAAAGAGCACTTAAACAAAGACCTAACCATATCAATAATGGTTCTTGCGGTCCTCAATTACCTTACCAAATTAATAATATATGTTTACGATTAGTTTTTTTTTTTTTTTTTTTTTTTTTTTTTTTTTTTCATAACAAACATATTCTATAGTTAAACAAAGACCTAACCATATCAATAATGGTTCTCGTGGTCCCCAATAACCTTACCAAATTAATAATATATGTGTACGATTAGTTTTTTTTTTTTTCATAACAAACATATTCTATTATAGTTAAACAAAGACCTATTCATGTTCCAGCGCACTAATTTCTTTGCAAGAATCGGTCTAATAGTGCGTGCGGAATATTACGTGAGCCATTCCATTTCAAATTGAATATTCTGACCAATAGTACAAATCAAATAAAAATAATAATGATTTGTTTTTTGTTTTTTTGAGAAAAAAATAATGATTTGTTATTTTCCATTAAAACAAATAAAGAAGACGTAACATTTTAAATTTTTAAAGTATTGTGAAGCCCCATTATGTGACATTTGAATTTTTTGTTAGTAGAAATAAGAAGATAGATAAACAAATTTATATATAAAATATAAATAAACAAAGGAATTTAAATTTTAAGAAAAATAATCTCGAATGTAAAATTGGTATGAAATCAAGGGATCTAATTTATTTATATAAAATACATAAATAATAAAAAATAGGATTTTCAATTATGAGAATATAAACCCAATAGAAGAAATAAGGAAATGTTCAAGTTATGTGTAACACACACTTTCTTTAAGATCGATTTGTTACCTCTTGGGGGTGTTAGAAGTGTTGTAGCGTCAGTCTCGATCTCAGGATAAAATGAATCACGACTTAATGTTTGAGCACTCAAACAAATAAGCCTTAGAACAAATGGAGAGCACTTTGACTTTTTCGAAAGTATTGGCAAAATTTCTTTCAATAAAATGAAACTTTGAGAGAGAAAAGAGAAAAGCAACAAAGAATTGTGAAGTGTTAAAAACCATCATAAAAAAACATATATAAAACACCAAGTATTTATAGGAGTAGGTAAAATAATTAGCAATAAATAATAACATTAACATCTAAAATAAATTCAAATTTGCATTGTAACCCACATAACAACAACTTTAATATGAAAATTAATTCTAAAAATTAAAATTAAAATTAAAATTAATTCAAAATTAATTCTTGCCAGAACGATACTTCAAGAAGTACATACGAAAAGTGCTTCAAGATGTACCTACGAAGGTTACGCAAAAGGTTATGTTCGAAGAGTAAAACGTTACTTCTCGATAAAACATGAGTTGACCGAAGATTATATAATAATAATAATAATAATAATAATAATAATAATAATAATAATAAGTTTTAGTGGGATAGTATTGATAGTGGCAAGATGGTGGTGGTGGTGATGGTTTGGGGATGATGGTAATAATAATCCAGAAGCTACCTTGAAAAATGATAAAAGAGAAGCTAAATAAAGACGAGTTTTTGAAAAATGTCTTGCAACAAAAATCTAAGAAGATATTTTTCGTCAAATTAATTATGTTTTGTTATCTAGGATAAATATGTTCCTTTGATTTTTTTTTAATAACTAAATACGGGAAAATCTAAAAAATAAATTTTGAAAATCATTGTTTGAATTTTTAAACCGCCGGCCTAAAACTTTTTAAGCAAGTAAATAAGGCTAACCTCAACCCAGCAAGTGTATGCCCTTGCTGGGTGAGGTGGCAAAACAAAAACTGTTTTTTTATTGAAATATTTGCCACGCCATTTAGCAAACTTGCATCTGCAGCAAGTTTGCTAAATGGCAGCTAAGCTGCTGGCAACTTTGACTTTTTACTTTTAAAATTTTTTTTTTTTTTACTGCTTTTGTTAATATATTAATTTTTTTTAATTTGATGTGAAATTTGGGCCCACTTTTAAAAGTTGATTGAATTTGCAGGGATGTGGTGTGAATAGTAAATAATTTGTAAATTTGGTGATGTGGAGGTAGGATCCATTTTTTAAAGTGAGAGAGTATTGAGAGATAAGGATAGCCTAAGTCATTGATAATGAAAGCATAAATAATATACAAGTATGTATTTCAAAAAATAATAATAATAATAATAATATACAAGTATAGAACAGTTATTGAAGTTAAAGAAAAGTATGAAGTACATACAGTGAACCACAGAACCCAACTCATAAAATAATGAAGTATTGCCAATTAAATGGACTCAAGAAGTCAAGAGACGTACATGCAAATTGGGATATTTTATACTGGAAATTCCCTTCCACAACCCATTTGTCTTTATTATCAACTTTAAGGCAAGTGATGGAATTTTCAATGAATATTGAGTAGATTATCGCCCACAGTTGTGTGGACCACGATCTAAAAAACACACAAAGTATATTATTTTAATTCATAAAATATATTATTCTAATATATAAACTACATTATTATAATTCATAAAGTATATTATCTCACCTCAAAAATTTTATTCTAACACATAAAGTACATTATTCTAACTCAAAAGTTTCATTATTCTAACAAATGCGCTCAGAGCACAAAATTTGTTTTAAACATCAAAATAATATCGTTTTGGACCGCATTTCACACAGCTCCACACAATAATTTGCCTGGAATTTTCGGTGAAATTTGAAGAGCTGATAAAGAGTTTTTTTTTTTTCCTTGTAATTTTTGCTTTTGTATTTATTTCATAAAGTTGACTTAAGAAACCTTGGTAGACAATGTCAAGAGGAGATTAATTACTGAGAAACAAGTCTTTGTGTAAGCCAATTTTATTTATAAGATGTGTAACGTTTTTGTTAAAATGTAATACTTTGTATGAATGTGTAGAAAAATGTTATGTTACATTGCTAAGCTATCATTGGCGTTGCACTTTTCATCTCTTTACTAACAAAAAGTTGGGCATGAAATTTACAATTTTAGTATAGCTTAAGGACGAAAAGTGAGCACGAAAATTTAATTTTTATATTTAATAGTTTTTTTAATATAATTTCTAAATATATAAATTTTATGTTCTAATACTAAACTTAATATTATATAAAATTAAAAATTAAACTAAAAATAACTTTAATCAAGGTTTATTAATTGAAATAAACACATAAATGAAACGGATGGAGTATATTATGCAGTGTTGCAAAAATCGCGGGCGCCTAGCCGGCCGACTAGGCGGCGCCTAGGCCGCCTAGCTCGCCTGGCCGGGCGCCTGGGCTGCCTAGGCCGGCCGGATGGTTTTTTTTGTTTTTTTTTTTTAATTAAAAAAAATTTATAAATCTAAAACATTTAAACTATTAATGTTATAATGTATTAACTAATACTCTAATAGTTTAATAATAAGTAATAACTTAATAAAATAATAAGTAATAACTAAATTAAACTAATAAGTAATGCACTAATAATTAATAAATAATAACTAATAACTTAATAAGTACTCCCTCTGTTCCATTTTACCTGTCCTATTTACTATTCATCATGGGTCAAATCAACTCTTCTTTCTTTGCTTATTTTCTTTAGTAATTTTTTATTATTTTTGAATTTAATTTTTTGTGTTTAATAGTACTTTTAATGTAGTTTCTAAATATATAAATTTTATATATTAATGTTAAACTTAATAATATGAAAATTTGGATTAAAAATTATTTCAGTCAAGCCTCGTTAAACGAACCAGACAACCATTTTGGGACGGAGGTAGTATTAATTATTTAACTATTAAAGTGTAAAGACTTACAATATTAAACACTTTACAATTATTAACACTTAAAATATATTTTTTAATTTTTTTTTAAATTAAAATTTAAAAAAAAAAAACCTAGGCGGCCTAGGCGCTAGGCGCCCCCCAGGCGCCTAGCGATTTTTGCAACCTTGATATTATGTAATAAAAAGAGTTAATATTAGTCGGAGTCTCTCCACTATTGCGGTTTACTTAAAATAAATCGTATGTTTAATGTTACCTTGCTAGATGTATAAAAAAATATTATATTTTATTTAAAAAAGCATTATACATTTTACACCAGACTAATGCTATGTTTGACAAACCTAGCTGAAAAGGTAGCTGGAAGCTGAAAAGTAGCTGAAAGTTGAAAAGCTATAAGCTCGAAGTTGAAATCTGAAGAGCTGTTAAGTTAGCTGTTATGCTTAAAAGTGTTTGATAAAATTAGTTTTTAATAAGCTGATAAATGCAAAAAGACTAAAAAGGACATATTCATGAAATTTAAATAGTTTTAAATTAAATAGGTTTTTTTTACATATTAAAATATAAAATAATAGAAAAATATATTTTAATAAAGTATAAAGTAAGAACATATATTTGAAAATATATAAAGTAAAACAAAATGTTTGTATTATAAACAAAAATTAAAAAATATACAAAATAAAACTTACAGACCCAACAGCAGTCCTTTTGTTTTGTATGCATCAGTTGTTGTTTATGAATTATTCCTTCAAGTTTTAAGGTGGAGTGAAGCCCACCCATGTGACCCAATTCCATTAAATTTTGGGAGTTGACTGATCGAGACGACTATTCAAGTCACTCCTATTCCTATATCTATTCTTAACTCCGATCCGCTACCTTATTAGTTTGTTGTTCATATGCTTTTTATTCTCCACTCTACCTAATTACCTCCCTCTATGTTTCTGAGGAAACCTAATTTCCGGCCATATCAAATAAATATATGGCTTGATGGCTTCAACCTCTTCTACCCTTTCTCAATCACTCCGCAAAATAGAGTATGATGTTTTCTTGAGTTTTAGAGGTACAGATACTCGAAAGACTTTCGTTGATCACCTTTACAAAGAGTTACAACAGAAAGGAATTCGCACTTTCAAAGACGATGAGGATTTGGAGAAAGGACAACGCATTGAGAAGTTGCTACAAGTTATTAAAGAATCAAGATTTGCAATTGTTGTATTCTCCAAAGACTATGCATCAGCAAAATGGTGTTTGGAAGAAATTGCGACAATCATGGAATGCCAACAAAAGTACGGCGAGGAAATTGTGATACCCATTTTCTATGATGTGGAGCCTTCAGTTGTGCGCAATCAAACAGAAAGTTTTGCTGAATCATTTAAGAGACATGAAGAAGAGAATACGGAGAAGGCGAAGGTGGAAAGGTGGAAGGACGCGTTGACAAAGGCTGGCGAAATTTCAGGGTATCATCCGCAGAATGACTTTAATGGGTATATCCTTCTTTTAATCAACTTCTTCTTCGATTCTCATTCATTTTTATACATTTCCGTCATTTCGTTTGCTTTAGTTTTTTACTAACAAAGTTTTTCTTTATTTATTTATTTATTTATTTATATAATGTGAGTAGTGTTACTACCATTCTTTATACACTTTTTTTTTTTTTTATTATATACAATCATTCTTCGTCTGCCCCGCGGGATCGGTTCAGGATCGAGTATGATTATTCAGTATATATAGACAGATACCCTGGTAACTGGTAGACAGAAATAGCGACAACTCTTCTTTTTCTTGCGAAGACATCTGGTTTGTTTAGTCTGATAATGGCCAGAGAGCCGCTCGCTGTGATTAACTAATTCTTGAAGACTAATCCGTGTCTCCAGCAATAAAAAGATGGAGGATCACTTAAAAACTTTAAAAATTGTCTACCTAGTTTTTAAGAATGAAAAGACAGTAATTTTTGTCTCTTACTACTAGGAAATTAAACCGTCCATGTCCTATCATTTTATAGGTTTGGGATGTAACAACAAAAATAGACCCTATATGAAATTATGCTCTTCATCTTCAACTTTTTTATTTAGCTTCATTTTCTCAAGCCCATCTTTAACTTCTTTCTTCAGTTTCGTATTATTGTCAAACTCATTGTCAACTTTTTGGTGGTTTGAAGCAATATTGAATGAAAATATTACTTTACTAGATGCCATATTAAAAAAACAAATTATTTTATCAACCATATCAGCTTAATCAATTTTCATGTCATCAAAACTGAATGAAACCTAGAACAAATGGTAAATGCAAGAATTTTAGGTCGTTTATCTATCAAATTAGCTCTTATTTTAAATCAATGTGTTAATTTAGCACTTGTGAGTATTAGATAAACCTATTTGACCCTTCTACCTAAAAATAATTTTGTAACTTTTTATTGGATAATCAAGATTGATATTGATATTAATATTAATTTACTTTAAAAAAGCAGTATGATTTTATTAATTAATAGTATTATTTTATCCATTCCTATTACAATTTATAGACTTTAAGAGGCGTTGATTGGTAGTTCCTCGCCAATTAAAACCCTGTGAAAATATTTTTCACAAAATGTATTGTACAAGTGTGACTTGGTAGATTCCGGTCCACTTTTTATCTCTTCTGCTGAATTGTATGACTTGAGTATTAATTGAAAGTTTTTCTTATCTTCAAAAAAAAAATGTATTTGATGATAATAACTTTGCAAAGAAAAGTAATTAACATGTTTTGTGTTAACATAAGAATTTAATAACTAGAAAATTAATTAAAGTGTTTAGTTCATTTAAGATTTGTTATACTCTTCTTCTTCTTTTTTTTTTTTTTTTTTTTTTTTTTTTCTTTCTTTTTTTTTTTTTTTAATCTCAAATATATTGTTGCTATATAAAAACTTAATAAACAATTGAGAGTTTTAGGCTATGTTTGGCAAACCTAGCTGAAAAGGTAGTTGTACGCTGAAAAGTAGCTGAAAGCTTATGCCCGAAGCTGAAATCTGAAGACTTATATATTAAGCTAACTGTTATGCTTAAAGTGTTTGGTAAAATTAGCTTTTTGAAAAGCTGATAAATGTAAAAAGACTAAAAATGACATCTTCGTAAAATGTAAATAGTTTTTAATTTAAATAGGTTTGTTTACATATTAAAATATAAAATAATAAAATCAATATATTTTAATAAAATATAAAGTAAGAACATATATTTGAAAATATATAAAGTAAAACAAATTGTTTATAATTCATAAAATTAGTTCATACAAAAGTTAATGTTCAAACACAATGTCAAATTGAAATTATAACCAAACATATTGAAGAATGAAGATAAAAGGCCAAAAGAGTTTTAATTGGAAGGGTTAAAAGATGTCATTTATTTAAAATAATAAGGATAAAGATGGAAAAAAGTTAAGAAGCTACTAGCTCTTATTTTAAGTTACTATCTTATTTTAAGAAGCTTACCAAACAGAGCTTATAGCTTATTAGTAGCTTAAAATAAACTATAAGCTCCTAAATAAGCTCCGTCAAATAGAGCCTTAATAAATCACTTGTAAATTAATAAACCATTTCCCAATAAATTCTGGTCTACAACAATATATATTTTTGGAAGTGTTGCTATCCTTTATAATGGTTGGAGAGACAATTTTTTTTTATAAGAGATTTTTAATCTAGCACAAAATTAATAATAAATACTTAATTGAATAAGTTATGTAGATTCTTAATCATCCGTAAAAAAGAATCTTACCTCCTCTATGTGAGATTTAGTTTGTTTGATATCATAGAATTATTTTCTTATTGACCCAAACCTTCTTTCTTACATGCACATTTTAAATCCCTAGAGAAGTTTTAACTTCCCTAATTACCAAATGCTCTCTGAAGTCATATCATAAATTAATAACACATTTTAGTATAAAAAAAATATAATAATATTAAATTTCATATCATTATTATCAATAATAGTTTCAAAAGTAAAATTTATAAATTTCAATGAAAAAACAAAATTGAACTGAATATTATTCAGGGATGGTACTAGTTTAATGTTGAAAAGGGAAAGCGTAAAAGGGTTGTGAATAATTTTGTAATAAGTATAGACTTCCGCCATGCATGGATAGTCATTAGGGAGAAATTACTTGCAGTCTTTCAGGCATCATCTGAAGAATGAGTATAATTTTGGGTTTGCTTTCTATCAACTTCCTCTTCTTTGACCTTCTGAATCATCATTAGGCATGTCCTTTGTGTCTTGAGTTTTTACTTCTTCCAAAGTTTGTTAATTTCTTGGGGTAAATCCAATCAATTAATTAACTATTTTTACTGGAATATAGTGTATTATATATAAGAAGCCCCAGCTATATATCACTCTTATGTTTTTCAGGATATATATTCTTACTACTTTGGTGAAGTATGGAAATTTTATATTGATATGTCATTGCTTAGTGAATGGGATCTGTCCCATAATATTATCTATCCAAGTACTCAATTGCTGCTTAAAGTATTCGTGTTCAATTTTTTCAGGTTCGAAGCAAAATGTGTGCAAACAGTTGTTGACGAAATATTTGCTCGGGTGAATAAATCCATTCTAGCCTCTACTATCCTTCAAAAGAACTTAGTGGGATTGGATTCTAGCGTTAACCATATAGGTATTGGAATTTGGGGTATGGGAGGTATTGGTAAGACAACAATTGCACGAATCGTTTTGAAAAAGTTTTCGAGCCAATTTGAAGAAGTATGTTTTCTTGCTGATATTAGAGAAAACCAAGGTAAAATCAGTGAATTGCAAAAGACCCTTATAGAAACAATCTTAAAGGGACAAGTATTTAATATAAGCAATGTGCATGATGGAATTGAGGTGATAAGGACCAGGTTTAAACATAAAAAGGTTTTGATTGTTCTCGATGATGTAGATCATGTGGAACAATTATGGAAATTAGCCGGAGATGATGATTGGTTTGGTGGAGGTAGTAGAGTGATTATAACTACAAGAGATTGGGGAGTGTTGCGATCCCATGGAGTTGATAAAAAGTATATATATGAAGTACCTACATTGGGAAAGGATGAAGCTATTCAACTGTTTAGATGTTATGCCTTTAAAAAGGAACCTAAGACTGGCGTTATAAAACATTGTGCATCAATTGTGCATTATTGTAAGGGTCTCCCATTAGCTCTTATAGTTTTGGGGTCTAGTCTTTGTGGATTAGAGGCTGCTCAGTGGGAAAGCACTTCAAAGGAACTCAAGGGCACCCCCCATGATGATATTAATGTCAAGCTTAAGTTAAGTTTTGATAGATTAAATTCTAATATCCAAAAAATCTTTTTACATATTGCATGTTTTTTCAGACACGAGAAGGAAGAATATGTAAGAGATGTGCTTAAAAGTTGTGATTTGGAGCCAATCAATGCTATGCGTACCCTCATTGAAAAATCTCTTATATCAGTTGTGAATGAAAAAATTGAGATGCATGATCTAATCCAAGAAATGGGTTGGCATATTGCAAGACGAGAATCCTAGGAGCAGGGTATGGGAGTTTACGGAGGTTGATGATGTGTTTTGCGGGAAAATGGTAAGGCATATATATATATATATATATATATATATATATATATATATATATTCGCATAGTAATTAAGATGTATCAAATTATTAGTTAATTAAAATGATGCTTATGCATATATAGAAATGGAATAATGCTCTCTTATTTCTAGCTAGATGATGCATGTAGTAAGATTATGTTAGAGATTTATATAGTAATGGTTACATAAAGTTTCAAACATGCATGGTTATTAAGAATTGAAATAATATTTTGGTGTTGTAGAGTAAAAAAAATATATATTGTTAAGTTTACAGGAATTTTATTACTCATGTATGTGGTTATTCACCCCTCAAATAGTAGATTCTTTCATGTAGATCAACCAATGAAGGTCTACTAATAAGATCGATCTTCTAGTAAGATCATATGCTAAATAATAATTGATGAAGATGGTCTGATGATACATATTATATTTATTAATATAATAATAAAATCCTGAGATAGATAATTTTTTAAACTTTTTCTTCTTTTGTTTTCCCCAGGCCAACAGATTACGTTAAGTTGTGGTTTAATTATATTCATTCCTAGCTAGCTAATTAATAAGCTATCCTTAACTTCAAGCTAGCTAGGTTTCTGTTTGATATTCTTATCATGTACTGCATTAAAGTGTGTAGTATTTTATTCTCTTCTTTCAGGAGCCTAAACACATAGAATGTATTTTAGTCTCCTACAAATACGGATATCAGTTGCACAATAATGAGAATTTTAGCCGTGCCTTTGAAGCTTTGAAGATACTCATAGTTGATTGCTCTGATAAATATGAGTTCCGGTACAACTGGTATGATGAAGTGGTTGAAAAGGATGACAATTTTGAGTATCTTCCTAACAACTTGAGGTGGTTTGATTTCCCAGATTATTGTTTCTCTTCATTACCGAAAAGCTTTCATCCCTCTGGCATGTATAATAATCCCTCGCAGCTTGTTGGAGTTTGCCTGCACTCTAGTTTTCTAGAAAATTGTTGGATAACTAAGGTATGGTATATGATTCTAACCCTACATACTACATTAATTAAATAGTGTTAACTTCTTTTTCTCCATCAAATTAAAGAGCTTAATTAGACATACTTAGCTTGTTGTGTTCCCCATCTTAGCTTCTTCAATTCATTCTGCAGAAATTAGACAAATTGACCTATTTGGATCTCAGCTCTTCCATCTATTTGTTAGAAACCCCAGATTTTAACATGATGCCAAACTTGAAGAGATTAAACCTTTCAGATTGCAAGGATTTAAAAGAGATCCACCCATCTATTGGACTTCTTAATAAGCTTGTTTTATTGGATTTAAGTGGTTGCAAAAACATTGAGGAGCTTCCCAGCTTCATTGAAGTTTCACTTCTCAAGTTTCTATATCTTGACAAGTGTGAGAAATTAAAAAGATTTCCAGAAATCATTGCAGATATGTGGGGTGTAGTGGAGCTGAATTTATCATTTGTTGGGATACAAGAACTCCCCTCATCGATCCAAAACCTACAGGGCCTCACCAAGCTATGCTTGTGCTTATGTGAAAAACTTGTATGCCTTTCTAGTGTGTGTAAGCTAAGAAATCTTAAAGTTCTGGAGCTCTACAGTTGCCCTAAATTGAAGTCCTTGCCTGAAGACTTTCTTAACTTGTCAAAATTAGAAGAGCTTCATATCAGTTTTACTCTCATTTCACGACTCCCTCAAAATATTGGATGCTTGAATTCATTGGAATACTTGAATCTCAGTGGAAACAAATTTGTCCGTTTACCTCAAAGCTTCCAACAACTATGTCGCCTTCAATACCTTGACATTAGCCATTGTGACAAACTAGAAGAGTTACCGCAACTTCAACTCCCTCGCTTTCAATACCTTGATATCAGCCATTGTTACAAACTTAAAGAGCTACCGGAATTCCCTGCTACAATAAGGGAACTACGTGCGGATATTGGTTTGGTCCTTACAAGCAACATAGCTGAGCTAGCAACCAAGTACTTAAAGTTATATGCAGTCTCATTCTCTGGTCTCATTAAAGACTCTTTAGCAAGCCGGTCCAAGCCAGAAGTTCATATAAAGTATATTCGTATTTTAGGGTCTTTTCTTAGAAACACTACTCCTTTCACTGCTACTTATCATATTAATGAGATTTGGAGCTACATCAAGGGATTGTTCCAATATCAATGTCATCGTTCAAGTAAGATCTCCATTGATCTCGATCCCTCTTGGTATAATCAAAATTTTGTGGGATTTGTTGTATGCTGTAAATTTTGGAGTAGATCATTGGAAGATCGTCATAAGAAAATTGGGGTCATAGCCAAACTGAAGAAGGCACACAAAAATAATAATGAAAATGAAGTTCTTCAAATAGAATGTGTCGTTCACAAGAAAAGTCTATACAGCAGCAATGAAGCAGTATGCTTTGTGTACATACCATTTAGTAGTCTATGGCCTGATCATCAATCTGAGACTAAGAAGGGTGGTGTTACTCCCAATGGCTATTCAATATTTGAGGCTGAATTTTTTGGTTTCGATATTTCAACAGACTGGGGTTGTAGTTTGCTATATAAAGACAATGAATTCATATTCCAAATAATATGTAAATGGCGAAGAGGGAAAAGGTAACTTTTTTTTGTTCCATTATATTTTTTCATGCTCTTCACTTCATTTACCCTATATATATATATAATACGGATCAAGTGCAGCACACTCCTCCTGTATGGACGGCGGGCGTCTGGTGGTGCACTTAGGAGGTGTCTGTGGTGAATTTAGGAGTGGTTTGTGGTGCACACAAAAATGCTTGACGGTACATTGGACTCATTGACGAACATATCATTGAAAATTACTAAAATGCCACCTCAGTACCACAAACAAGCCTGTAGTGCACTACAGACCACTCTTCAGTGCATCATAGATCACTCCTAATTACACCATAGACGTCCGCACGTCCGCACAGGAAGAGTTTGCTACAGTTGAACAAAACCCTTTATATATATATATATATATATATATATATATATATATATATATATAATTAGGATCATATGAGAACTTTGGACTAGTCGATCTGGATGATCAATGATTAGGAAATAAGGTAAAAAAGGAGTGTAGTCATTTTCATAAATAGTACAAACTTTTGAAATTTGTAATATTTATGAAAATGACCAATCTTTTTTTTTTTTCTTTATTTTTAACCAATGGATCTACTAATCGATAGTTAGGATTTGTTCACACTTCTCATTTGGATGGTTCTCATGAGAGCCGGCCATGTGTGTATATATGTATGTATGTATGTATGTTTCTGTCCAGTTTATTTTTCCCTCATTTGACTGAATAAAAAGAAATGACATTTATGCATAGTCCTGCTTTTTGTCAGTTGGGATGAAGCAGAGTGGCTTATAGCTAGTCCTGATGGTAGCAGACGAATGTTGCTAAATGGATTTTTAGGTACCTTATCCTCTACACTATCATATTACTTAATTCTATATTACTACTGACATATAAACACGCGCAGTATCTGTGTTCAACACAACTACAGTCAGTCATGACCCATGGTCCACAGTATAACGACTGTGACTACATTGAGTTGGCTAATAGAGTATATTAGTTATTATATAAATCATTAAAAAATTACACATCAACATCCTTATCAATTGCCAAATAAACCATAAACCGGAAATCTGTTAACAAAATTTAAAAAAAAAATAAAAAAATTGCTCATTATTCAAGTACAAATGAGTGTTGAAATTATAACTAAATTATTTTACATTTAATTTAACACTATTTTTATTCTTTTATTTGAATAACAGTTATCAATTTTCTATGAAGTGCAAATGATTGGATCTTTCTTTTTTGTTAATAAACATGGCATATGTATGAATGCTGAATTGTAGTTTTAAAATAATGGTAAAAAGTTAAATTTAATCTTGATGATGTAGAACTAGAAAGTTTACATGAATCTGAAGAAAGTGATGGTAAACCGTCAATGGAAGAAGGTGATGAATCAAAGTTGATTGAGCCTAGTGCTGCAGAGGCTGTAATAGCAGAACATAATCATTCAGGTATTTTATTATTCTTGATGGTTGTAATGATATGGATAACTAACTTTCTTTTCTAATAATAGTGGGGTCATTAAATTTATGGACATTCAATGATTATGACACATCATGCAAGTAAGTATTAAGGAAACATTTAGAGAAAAAAAAATAACATTTTTCTAAATGAAAATAAATAATAGGTAAAATGAGACAAATATAGTGGTAAAGAAATACAGAGTAACCACTACCATTGTGAAACTACAACATCACAACAAGAATTAGGTAAAATTCTCTTTCTAAATTACAATTATTTTACCCTTGTATGCCATCATATTATTGTGTGAAACTGTCTCACGGGTCTCAAACTATTAGACAGGTCGGATCTTTGATTAATAAGGCAAAAGATCCGACCCACTAATCAAAGAGTTGACCCATTTCACAGATTGATACCCGTGAGACGATCTCACACAAGTGTTACTCATTATTCCATACTACATTATTGATACTTTATGCTCAAGCATTTTATGTGAACAGTTATCCAACATGTTAGCAACATGAGCCATTTTAAAGATTAACCCTTTATTTTCATGTACAATTTCATGCCTTGTTGACTGATTTTTTTATTGCTAGGTCCAGATGGAACCGAATTGTGGGAGTTTACTGAAATTGTAGATCAAGATCAATGCCGAATGGTTTCCATGTCAGAGTGCTCTAAAGCTAAGGTTTTTGAACGAACTAGTTTTCTCTTTATTATTTTTCATTTTTTCTTGTGGTTCATATCTCTTACAGACAATTGGTGCTTTAACTAATAAATAAATAAGGTGTACATATTAAGGGTGTGTTTGGTTGGTGGGTTTAGGCATAGGGAATGGGTATGAAAGTGATTGCTTGTGTTTGGTTGATAGGTTTTGTGAATGCTACTATGGGTTTGGAATACCCCATTAATGAGAAAACTCATACCCTTATTAAATAAGGGTTTCATCTCCCTTCCTCATTTCTTCCTCAATTATTAATAATCATTCCCATTCCACCCAACTACCAAACATGCTAAATACTTTCACCAAAATCCATTACCATTACCAAGAATTTGATACCCATTCCGATTCCGATTCCCATGTGCAAACCAAACGCACCCTAAGTATTTAATTCCCAACGATTCAACTCTTACTTGATGTTATGAAATGGATTTGGTTAAGGTTGCCCGACTTCTTTATACAAATTCTGGTGTTAGCATCTTGGCTCTTAGCTCAAATGGTATTCAAAAACTTTGGAAATGGCCCAACACTGAACAAAATACAACCATAAAGATAGTGAATAGACTAAGAGTTTTTTTTTTTTTTTTTTTTTTGCATTACTTTTTATATTAATGTCTTTCATTAATGTTTGGCACATGAGTTTCTAAAGTCTGTGGTGTCTAAAGGCCACTGCCAATTCTGTTCGACAACATTGGCAACCAAACTGTGGTCTTCTTATGATTAATGATGTGGTAGGTGTCAACCTCGAGAAAGTAGTTCCTTGCATATGCCCCTCGAATGATGACTCCTATATTGTGTTAGCTGCTAGTGGAAAGGTTTCAGTGTTTAATATTATGACGTTTGAGGTATGGCTATCGAACTAGTTTATCTCTTAATTAACACATTTGGCTTTATAAATGATCATGTAGGGTGCATGATTTCTATAATGTATATGTGATGTAGGTAACAGAAACAATCACGTTATTGCCATCTGCACCAACTTTCTTAGCTTTCGATCCTCATGATAATAACATTATTGTAATTGGTACGGAGAAATCATCCATACATATATATGATAGGGTAGAAAAGGTAAGTCCTTTATGACGACATATCATATCTTATTGCATTATACGTATGATAATTTAACATGTCCCAATTTAATTGATTTTTAAATATAGGAATTGAACGAACTTGAAGAACATCAGAAACCTATCACTGGTCTAGCATTCTCCACAAAGCTTAAATTGCTGGTTTCATCGGATGCTAATGCCCAGGTAAGCATATGTAGGTCGTCGATTAGCAAAGGAATGATAAACAATTATGGCATGATCTGATCCCTTCAATTAGCAGTACAGTGGAACATCCTATGAGTCCGACTAATTATGTAGGGACGTAACAACAAACTTTTTTATTGTAAATTTATGAATTCTGTAGAAACTTCAAGAAGGTTCCAAACTGACCAAATTAAATATTTGTGTTTTCTATGTTATTCACTCTGTGCATATCAAAATTTATTTTAACAAAAAATTAACTGGAAATCAAGATTACAATTTTTTTTTTCAGCTTTGTAGCTGGAACACTCGTTTATGGAAAAAGAAAAGATCAGTTCGCATCCAGTTGCCTGCGGGTGAAGTGTGTTCAGGTGACACACATGTGATGTTCCATGTTGACCAACTCCACTTACTAGTTACACATGAAACACAATTGGCAATATATGATGCATCCAAGATGGAGCGCATGGACCAGGTAGAATGTGTACTGTTTTCTCAAATCTTGAAATATGCTATTAACACCATCGTACCAGGTTTAAATTTGGAGTATGTGTTGTTTCAGTGGATTCCACATGGTTCCTTTTCTGCACCAATCTCTTCTGCTACATACTCTTGTAACTGTCAACTAATATATGCATCCTTTAAAGATGGGAATATTGGAGTGTTTGATGCACATAACTTAACACCGAAATGTCATATTGCTCCATCTGCTTATTTATCTCAAGTCATATTGAATAGGTAAGAACACATTTTTACATTTAGAAATATTGATGATTCCAAGAGATTGTTGAAAATTTTATTATTTTTAGCAATTGTATGAACTAATTCTAGATTTGTAAAAATTAAAAGAGATAGATTGATTAAATTTATATCTTAAAGGCAATTGAGGGATAAATAAAAATCCAATCACAACAAATTAACAAAGAACTTTAGATAGTTATGTTCATTTAATCTAGAATTTAAGAATTTATGTTGTTGTTTACCGAACAATATTCGTTTCCTTAATAAAATGTTAACTTATCTGTGTTATATTATTGTAGAAGCGAAAGTGTGTATGCAATTGCAATTGCAGCGCATCCAGAGTACCCCAACCAACTTGCAATTGGATTGACAGATGGAAATGTTAAAGTGATTGAACCATTGGAATCCCAAAGAAAGTGGGGAATATCTCCTCCTGTCGATATTAAAATTCTAAATGGTAGGTATTTTATACTTTTTTTAATATTTTATATGAACACTGTTAAGGAATTGAAGGGAGAAAAAATGCTTAAACTGTTATTTCATCATGCTAACTAATACATCTCTATTTATACACATGAGTGAAAGACAATTCTGCACTAAAAAGTCTAAAAGAAACTGCTGCCTAACAAACCAAATAAGGCTGCTGCCTAACATGTTGTTGACTGACAAATGGTGCTGCCTAACATTGCACTAACATAATAATAAAACATAAATAAGGCTGCTGGTCTGCTGCCTAAACGGCTGCTGGTCTGCTGTCCAAAATATTCATATTTTGGCTGCTGGTCTGCTGCCTAAACTGCTGCTGGTCTGCTGTCCAAAATATGAAATATTTCAACACTCCCCCTCAAGCTGGAGCATATAAATCAAATGCTCCTAGCTTGCTAGAAATGAACTCAATCCTAGGTCCACGGAGAGATTTGGTGAGAACATCAGCAAGTTGATCATTTGACCCAACAAAAGTGGTAACAATATCTCCGGATGCAACCTTCTCTCGTATAAAATGACAATCAACCTCAATATGTTTGGTTCTTTCATGAAAGACAGGATTAGATGCAATGTGCAGCGCTGCTTGATTATCACAAATTAATTTCATGGGACTGGGCTTATAGAATTTGAGTTCTATAAGAAGTTGCTTAACCCAAATTAGCTCACATATTCCAAGTGCCATTGCTCGGTATTCTGCTTCTGCGCTTGAGCGTGCAACTACATTTTATTTCTTACTTTTCCAAGAAACAAGATTACCTCCAAATAGAACACAATATCCTGATGTTGATCTCCTATCCCATGGGCATCCAGCCCAATCTGCATCTGTATAGCCAACAATTTCTGTGTGACCATGATCTTTGTAGAGCAATCCTGTACCTGGAGATCTTTTCACATACCTCAATATTCTGATGGCTGCATCCCAATGACTTTGACATGGCTCTTGCAAAAATTGGCTAACTACACTTACAGCAAAAGAGATATCTGGCCGAGTGATAGTTAAGTATAGTAGCTTACCAACTAATCTTCGATACTTGCTTGGATCGGATAAGAGCTCCCCCTGTCTTGGAAGAAGTTTGACATTTGGATCCATAGGTGTGTCAATTGGTTTGCAACTTGTCATTCCTGTTTCTTCAAGAATATCCAAAACGTATTTCCGTTGAGACACATAGATACCTTGCTCGGATTGAGCAACTTCAATTCCAAGAAAATACTTCAATTTTCCAAGATCTTTTGTCTCAAAATGTTGAAACAGATGTTTCTTAAGCTGATTTATTCCTTCACTGTCATTCCTTGTAATGACAATATCATCAACATAAACAACAAGATATATGCTTTGTCCAAGTGTGTGTTTATAGAAGACAGAGTGATCGGCTTTGCTTTGAATCATGCCAAATCGTTGGACAACATCTCTAAATCTCCCAAACCAGGCACGTGGAGATTGCTTCAACCCATATAGAGAGCGTTTAAGACGGCAAACAAGATTAGCTCCTGTCTTAGCCACAAATCCAGGGGGTTGCTCCATATATACTTCCTCATTCAAATCACCATGTAAGAATGCATTCTTTATATCCAACTGATACAGTGGCCAATGACGATTGGCTGCAATTGAGAATAAGAGGCGGATAGAAGTAATCTTGGCTACCGATGAGAAGGTGTCCGTGTAATCAATGCCAAAAACTTGTGTGTATCCTTTAGCAACAAGTCGAGCTTTAAGTCTATCAATTTGTCCATCTGGACCAACTTTCACATTATATACCCATCTACAACCAACCACAGATTTACCTGGAGGTAAAGGTACTAACTCCCAAGTTCCAGAAGAATGTAGTGCTTCCATTTCATCAACCATTGCCTGAGTCCACCCTGGATGAGTTAATGCTTCCTTGACATTGTTTGGAACAAAAACAGTTGACAAACTAGTAATGAAGGCACAATATGATGGAGACAAACGTTTATGTGAAAGGAAATTATAGATAGGATAAGGATTTCGAGTAGATCTGTTACCTACTCGACTGGCAATGGGAGAATCTGTTATGATATTTTGGGCCGAATCAGTGGGCAACGCTGGTGTGGGACATGAATCAACCAAGCATTCATCCTCTTGAGAACCTTGACGATTGCGCCGCTGGTAGGTATACAAGAAAGGTGAGTTCCGTCTTTCTTGTATGGTTGACATTGGTGCAGTTGTTTCAGCTACATTGGGAGACACAGGCTCTGTGAAATTAGGAACAGGAAGAATTTCTGTGGCTTCAAGTGGTTCCCATAAAAAATCAGATTCATCAACTGGAGTGGAGGAGAAAAAAGGTGTAGTTTCAAAAAATGTGACATCAAAGGAAGTATAGAAACGATGTGTTTTAGGACAATAACACCTAAAACCTTTTTGGAGGCGAGAGTACCCAATGAACACACATTTTATGGCCTTGGCATCAAGCTTGTCTCGTCCTGGGGTGGAGTCATGGACGAAACAGGTACACCCGAAAACTCGTAATGGAAGTTTGTGGAGAGGTTCCTGTGGGAGTAAAAGATTAAGAGGAATTTTCCCTTGTAACACAGAAGATGGCATTCGATTTATGAGGTGACAGGAGTGAAGTATAGCATCTCCCCAAAATCTTTTAGGAACCTTGTGATGAATGAGCAAAGTGCGGGCTGTCTCAACAAGATGACGTATCTTCCGTTCAGCAACTCCATTTTGCTGAGGGGTCCTAGCACATGAAGATTCATGAAGTATTCCATGTGTGGAAAAAAAAAAGAAGTAAAAGAGTCAGAGAAATATTCTCTGGCATTGTCACTTCGTAGAACTTTGAGAGAAACTCCAAATTGATTCAAGACTTCATTGTAGAATGTTTTGAACACATCAAATAGTTCAAAACGGTTTTTCATTAGAAAGACCCAACTGCATCGAGAAAAATCATCAATGAAAACGACAAAATACAAGAACCCTAAGGTGGTTGAAACACGACATGGTCCCCAAACATCAGAGTGAACTAAAGAAAAAGGTGTATTGGCCCTTCTATTCACTCTACTAGGATATGAGGCTCTTGAGTGTTTCCCAAGTTGACAAGACTCACATTCTATGTTCTTTAAATCTGACAAGCCAGGAACAAGTTGTTTTAATTTAATAATATTGGGATGCCCAAGGCGACAATGGCTAAGGAGAGGTGAAACAGTAGCGGCGCAAGCTGTGTTGGTATTGGTAGAGCATAAAAGATGGTAGAGTCCTTGTGATTCATGTCCCGTACCAAGCATTTCCCTTGTTTGTCGGTCCTGAATAACCACGGAATCAGAAGAAAAGGTAACAAGGCAATTAAGAGAGTGAGTAAGCTGATGGATTGAAATCAAGTTGAAAGGACAACCGGGAATGTAAAGAACATGTTCTAGAGAAAAAGAATGGATAGTGACTTTTCCAATTCCCTTAGCTTTCCCTTTTGATCCATCACCAAAGGTAACAGATGGAAGAGAATCAGAGAAATCAATTTTGGAGAAAAACGAGGGATTACCAGAGATGTGATCGGTGGCCCCGGAGTCCAAAAACCAAACAGAGTTTGATTGTGAAGCAAGAGCAATGTGGGTGCTGTCTGGAGAAATGGTTGTTTTGGCGGCCTTTAATTGCAAGAATTCTGCATACTCATCCTTTGAGATAACTTATGTATCTAAATTCGCAGACTGAGCTATATTCACCATAGTTGGTTTTCCATGAAGTTTCCAGCAAACCTCACGAGTGTGCCCTTGTTTGTTACAGAAGTCACAAAAACGGGTAGAATTTTGTCCTCCGCCTCGACCACCTCGATTGCTTCCTCGACCTCTTCCTCTATTGTAACTTTGAGTAGTGAGAGCAGAATGATCGACAAGGGTTGATGTGTTCCCTCTATGGATGGAGGAGACTTGAAGAAGTGTTTTGAACATTTCTTTGGTATTTGGAACAGCTCCATCTCCAAGTATACTATTTCGAACTTGCTCAAATTCTGGTTCAAGTTTGGCAAGTGTGAGAACAACAAAAAACTTGTCTCGTTGAGTAATAAGTTGCTCTTCAGGTGATCCTCCAATAGGCATGAGTTTGTTGAATTCAGCCATGAGTCCTTGGATTTTCCCCAAAAATTTTTCCATGGACATTTCTGACTTCTTGACACTTAGTATTTCACTGACAATGAAATAAAAACGAGAGATGTCGTTTGTATAAAGAGATTGAGCCTGTTTCCATACAGAAAAACAGGTTCTGAAAGGTCTAAACATGGGGATTAAATCCGGGGCAAGAGATTGCCATAATAGACTGCAAAGTTGAGCATCAACTCTCTTCCAAATATCCTTTTCATGCTGAATTTCTTCTGATGTAGTAGTGAGGTGGTCAACCACTCCTTGACCCATAAACCATAGTTCTACTGCTGATGCCCAATCTTGATAATTTTGGGAACCAATGAGTCTTTCACTGGTGATAGTTAAACTCCCAGAAAGATTTGGAACGTAGAGTTTAGGTTGAACTTGGAGAGATTTAGGTTGAACTTGGAGAGAAGGTTGGACTGGAAGAGGAGTATTTTGGACACTATCAATAATTTCCTCATCTGCCATATTGATAAATCAAATGTGAGAAAATCAGGATAGTGTCGCAGCAAAGGGATAGACCGATCTGAAAACTTTACTGAAAAAGTTTGCCGGAAAAAGTGTGTAGCAGCAGTTTGGAGTGACTCCAACAAAATACAAGAATCCTGAGCTTCTAGGATGACACTATATCTTCAAATTTATGAAAAACTTATATTGGGAAGCTGTGTTTGAATTTTTCAGTTCGGATGAACAGTAATTTACTGTTCATACGAAGAAAGAAGAAGAAAATCAGGCCAAAGGACATGGCTCTGATACCATGTTAAGGAATTGAAGGGAGAAAAAATGCTTAAACTGTTATTTCATCATGCTAACTAATACATCTCTATTTATACACATGAGTGAAAGACAATTCTGCACTAAAAAGTCTAAAAGAAACTGCTGCCTAACAAACCAAATAAGGCTGCTGCCTAACATGTTGTTGACTGACAAATGGTGCTGCCTAACATTGCACTAACATAATAATAAAACATAAATAAGGCTGCTGGTCTGCTGCCTAAACGGCTGCTGGTCTGCTGTCCAAAATATGAAATATTTCAACACCTATCTAGCAACAAAAATATAAAAATATTCTTGTACGTAAATATCAATTTCGTAATACATTTTACAAAATATTTTAATGCAAAACACACTAGATGCTAAGGAGTAAGGAGTATTATATACATACATTTCTATATACAAAGATACACATTTGTGTGTGTATGTATGAAATTTCTTTTTGATAGAATAAACTATAACTTTTATTATCCTTATAAAACAATCTAACATGTACCAACAAAAGGCTTATTACTTATTAGTGAAAAAAGAAAAATAATTAGTACTTTTCTTTTTGTATTGTATGACAATTATACCTATCTAAATAGTAAATAATATTTAAAATTTGACAATTTAATATCAAGTTTGTGTACTACATGTTTGGTGACAATTATATCTACCTATATTACTTGACTTCTAAAAAAATAAAACCTAATCCGGCATATTGAAATGATTATTAGTTAGCAGTCAAGTACCTTGTGGTTTGATGGTATCGTTGTGGTCCTTCCAAACAAAAGTACATATATATGTTCGAGTCTTGTTCCAATCAAGGGTGTTGGTGTAATAGTATATCATGTTGTTGAGTAGATACTAGAATACGTGTTAAATGAAAGTTATACCCTTCATCCTTCATTCATGCCATACACATGCATTCAACATATATTTTTAATAATAATAATAATGCATAGACATTATATACTGGAGTACTATATAAGTTATTTCCTAGAATATAAATATCAAATTTATATATAAAAAATGGTTTACATTATTATTATTATTGTTGTTGTTGTTGTTGTTGTTGTTGTTGTTGTTGTTGTAGTTATTATACAATAATAATATAAATATCTAAATAAATCTAAGATTTTAATATGGAGTACTAAGATTGGACATCAATTTTTGCGCTTTGAAAATACTAGTTTTTACAAATAATTGTTAATTTTATCCTTATACTATTAAATATAATTGTTTTGTCAAATTAGAATATAATTAAATTAACTTGTGTTAGTGTAATTGGTTGCATTGATGGCTTATAACTCATGTTTTTTTTTTTGTACCACTACAAATAGTTTCTAAATGAACTCCTCTCTTTTAGTTAGTTGTGCATGAACGTTTTCCAATCTTAAAGTTTTGTTAAAAGTTTCTTTTTAACAAAAAACCTACAAATGTATGAATTAGTTACTTTGAGATTAAGATAAATTACTATGATATAATAAAAATATTTCAAGAGTAAATTGTATAAAATAAAGTTGAAGAAAACATAAAAATATAAAAAAATATTTTATATATAATTAATATTTTTATACTTGATAAATAATTTTTTAGAATCCATATATTGGCCTTAGTTGCAAGTGAAAATAAAATTTTAGAAGTAATATAATTGACATAAAAATTTGGGTGAATAAATTTGTATTTAAATATGCATGAAAATGTCACTTTTAAATTACATTTTGAATCTATTTTTTTTTCTTTGTTGAATTTCTATGCATTATATTTAGACAGACAATTTTATTAATTTTTTACTTTTGTTATAGAATATAATAACTTGAAGCCTATATTATTTGAACTCAATTACCTTAGTTATATAAATTTTCTAAATCTTCTAAATTTCTATCTTTATATTTCATAGGTATTTTTGGATTATATTTCTTACCTTTATAAATAGATATCTTTTTGTATCATTATAGCAAAATCTAAATGTAAAAAAAAAAAAAAAAAAAAAAAATCTCTCTTCCCCTATGTTCTTGTCTCTCTATTATTATCTTGTTTCTCGTTTTACTCTATTATATTTATATTGCAATTTTACTCTATTATATTTAGATTGCATCTCGAAATAAAAATAATGAAGGTCGAAATTGAACTATTAGACAGGACCATATTTTTAATGGAATGGCCCTGCGTGTGGAGCACTAGTTTGTGGAAAATGAGAAAATCAGTTCCCATCCAGTTGCCTGGTGGTGGTGAAGTGCCTTCAGGAGGTGACACACGAGTGATGCTCCATGCTGACCAACTCGACTCACTAGTTACACATGAAACGCAATTGGCAATATATGATGCATCCAAGATGGAACTCATACACCAGGTAAAAAACATGTTTTCTCAAATCTTGAAATATGCTCAATTGCTCATGAAGACTATAGGGTTTAAATTTAGAGTATGCTTGTTACAGTGCATCTCACATGCTTCCCTTTCTGCGCGGATCTCTTTTGCAACATATTCCTGCAATAGCCAACTAATTTATGCATCCTTTATTGATGGGAACATTGGAGTGCTTGATGTCGATACCCTAAGACTGAAATGCCGTATTGTTCCATATGATTATTTACTTCATCAACTTGTATTGAATGGGTAAGAACACCTTCTCATGTTTGGAATTCACTTCAATTCTGCTAATATTTTGTGTCACAACTTTTGTTTAAGAATACTATTCTTTTCCTTAATGAAATGTTAATTTGTGGATTAACTTCTGTATGTTATACGATTATTGTAGAAGCGAGGATGTGTATCCACTTGTGATTACAGCACATCCACAGGAACCCAACCAATTTGCAGTTGGATTGACAGATGGGTCTATTGAAGAAATAGAGAGTGATCACAATCATATTGAGCAAGATTGTGAAACTACAGCATCACACCAAGAATTAGGTAAAAATATCTTTCTAATTTACCCTTTATACCATCATATTATTCCATATGCAATATACCTATTTAGGGTGTGTTTGGTTCGTACATTGGAATCAGAATCAGTATGGGTATCAAATACTTGGTAAGGGTAATGGGTTTTGGTGAAAGTAGTATTTTGCATGTTTGGTAGTAGGGTGGAATGGAATGATTATTAATAGTTTGGGAAGAAAGGAGGAATGTAAATGAAACTCTTAGGGTGCATTTGCTTTACACATGGGAATCAGAATCAGTATGGGTATCAAAAACTTGGTAAGGGTAATGAGTTTTGGTGAAAATATTTTGCATGTTTGGTAGTAGGGTGGAATGAGAATGATTATCAATTTATCAATAGTTGGGGAAAAAAGGAGGAAGGGAAATGAAACCCTTATTTCATTAGGGTATTGGTTTTCCAATTAATGGGGTATTCCAAACTCATAGTAGTATTCTAAAAACCTGTCAACCAAACAATAACAATCAATACACATACCTTATGCCTAAACCCACCAACCAAACACACCCTTATTTAATAAGGGTATGGATTTTTCAATTAATGGGGTATTCTAAAAACCTATTAACCAAACAATAACAATCACTTTGATACACATACCTTATACCAAAACCCGTCAACCAAACACACCCTTAATATTATTTTGCATTTTATATGAATACTTGTCCAATAAGAAATTTAAAAGATAAAATATCCTTTAATCTAATACAAAAAAAAAAAAAACAAACAAAAAAAACTGAAGTCTGTTACACTATAATGCTATATATACATACACACACATAGGTATTGATTGTTGAATTGTTCAATGAGGTTGAATAGATCAATAGTCCAACTAAAAGTTTATACTACACAAAGTTATATTCTTTCAGTATCATGTTACTTGTCTTATTTATTACCGAGTATTTATTAGTCAAACTAATTATCTTTTATTTGCTTAGTTTTTTAGTATTTTTAATAATTTTTTAAATTTAATTTTTTTGTGTGTTTGATAATACTTTTAAATATAATTTAAAAATATATAAATTTTACTAGTTTTTTACGCACATTGCGCGAATGAGATAATGCCTAATATTTATTATTAAATAAGTATTTCAAAGTTTATAAATGCAAGATAATATATGAGAGATTTATTATAATTGTCAGTAAAATAAATATTTGCAATTTTGTAAAAACGTTAATCTAAATACTTAGTCTAAAAATGATAGTATAAATAAATACTACTTTTTGTTTGAATTTCTCTAAGCTTTTTTAATTTTCTTTCATGTAACATTGTCATTGTCATTGTCTTTATCTTCAATACTTGTTTTTTTTAAAAAAAAAATAATTTATTTATTGATTTTTGGTAATGTGTTATGTGCAATTGCGTTATTGTAGTAGTATAGAAGGCAGACTCATGCAATTAGATTATGATGTAGGAAGTTGTTGATTTGTCTCATTATGTTTGTATGTATAACTAAGATCTTAGTTGTACTATAAACTCTTGATCTTGCAATCGTCTATTGATATTTGACAGTGGTAGTTTCCCCCCTATATGTTTCATGTGTTGTGAGATGCGTGTTGTACATTCTAATGTGAAAATATTGAACAAAATATTAATATTTATTATATTTGTATAAGGTTAATGAGCAGTACATTTTGTTCTAGTTTCATACTTGTTTACTGGATAGTAACAACAATAACTTTGCATGTAGTCCGAATACTGATGCTACAATATGTCCAGTTTCATTAACAATATAATTTCTACATCTATTTTGCACATGTTTATTTTGAAGTTCATATTTTTGGAATTAGTATGAATGGTGTAATACTTGATTTTGTGTGTGAATGTGTTTTTTTATTTTTTTGTTGATTTGATATTAATCTTGGAGTACCCACTACTGCATTTTCATCACACTGCATGCAGTTAAATAGTTTGTCACTTTCTGCATAAACACTTTTAAACAGTGGTTACATCCTATATATCAATTATTTTTGTTGTCAAGATTGATGCTGATTTTGTCTTTAATCCAAATAAGTTGATTTTAGAAAATGAAATGAATTGTAAATTTATATTAGTTCTAATATATTTAAAGAATACATAACATTATTTTTTAGTATAACTTTGATATTTAATTACAAGATAGTGTAAAAAGAAAACAATGATCAATGTAGTGAATATAATTAATTAATTAATTTGAAGGTAAAGAATCTTTACATTGTAGAAAATATAGACAATATAACTAATGAAATTATATCTCTTTTTAAAATTTTTTATAATGAATATTTTTTTGAATAAAGGCATTATAGACATCGAATTATAAATTAAAGAAATGCATATGTATTATTTTTTGTTGTAACTACTAATTTATTTAATTTAATAAGAGTAATAGAGTGATGTATTTACTTTTCAATAATATACTATAATATATTCGTAGTATATGTTCAACAATTATGCCAACTTTGATTGAGATGATGTTCGAACCTAAGACCTTACTTATAGAAATTAATATATAGGTAAGTTAAAATTTAACGAAATATTAATGGAAAAGAGAATATTTAACGGAAAATCTAATGGATTATCGTAAAATTAAGGATAAATTAGGAAATTTCAGGAAAAAATATAAATCTAAACAATTTGAATTATTTATTTAATTTAATAATTTGACGGCCATTTTTTCAACCCATTATAGGCCTAATTTTCTTTGACTCTTATTAGTGTGTGTGTGTGTGTATATATATATATATATATATATATATATATATATATATAATAACTTCGGTCATACCTTATAATATGAATGCTAATAAAATCAATAATTAGTCATGGTTCAACTTCTGGTAATATAAATGGGCACATACAATTATGTATTTTTATATTAATAAACCAAAAAAAAGGTAAAAGTTATAAATATCACCCTATAAATTAAATGAAATAAGCTAAATACACAATTGGACTTTGACAGTTATATTGTTATTATATATTATAATAATAATAATAATAATCTAAGATTGGGCCAGCCAGGCCATTCAATTAGCAGGTTATAATACACCTAGGTCAAATCAAATTGAAGATGGAATCCAACCAATTGACTAGTATAACCAATGATCTTATATTATGAGTTATAATATGTTCTGATATCTTCGTACCTACCGATCTTAACAACAATAATCCTAGTAGCACGTTTAGCAATATCTGACATCTTCATACCGATCTCTCTGATCTGTGTTAGACTCCGCATGCATAGAGGAAGACTATGCTGATGAACTGAACAAGGAAAGGTCCAGGGTGACTGAGTTGGAGGACAAAAACAGGCAGCTGGAGGCAAGGAACAAAGAATTGGCGGTGCAACTCCAGCTGGAAAAAGAAAAGCATGAACTGATGACTCTGCTACTTCAGACCTACCAAGCAGAGGCAGCCAATTCTGATTTGCTTCAGAGATATGGAACACTACTGGAGAAGCAGCAACTAGAGGAGTATGAAGCAAAAGAAAGTAATGCAGGACATAGTGTTAAAGTTGCAATTTCAGGTGCTATATTATATTCTTACACTATCATTTTCATTATTCTATATTATTTATAGTAATACTCTCTAATATAATATAATATTCGTTTGGCATCCCAGATGAAAAAGTTTGTGATTCAGGTACTCATACTTCACCTCTTATATATTATTCCTTATATAATATAAATATATAATCAATTACGCACAAATGGCAGAAGATGGTAGTGAAGAAGCATTGTTTGAAGAGATCCCTGCGACCACTCGGCCTGATCCAATTATTAGGGAACAAATGCAAAGTGATGATTATCATACTGAAGAAGATTGCAAAACTATAGCATCAGAGCAAGAACTAGGTAAATATATATATAACCCATCCATCATATTATTCCATACTAATATACTACGTAGTATATTATACTATCTCCGCATATTCATATTTGAATTCTAAATGGTAATATTTTATAACCTTTAATAGGGAAAATGAAATATATATTTATACCACTTTTTCTTCTTTTGTTCAATAAAGTTCGACTGGTCTATGTTCAACTAATAGGGGTAGTACAATATATCCATTTATTTGTCTCACTATATAAAGAATTTGAATCTACTTTAACTTGACTCAAATCAAAAGTAACCTCACATATATTTCTACCACTTAAAATTGACGTTCTAGCTAAATTTTCCAACAACTTCCACGCATGGTTGTTGTCCTCTAGCCTCTAGGAGTAGTATGTATGTGGTAAAGAGTAACATGCAAGTCAAGTAGAAGCTAACCCAACAGAAACAAGTGGTGATATGATGCAAAGGAAATGAAACAAGTGGTGATATGATGCAGAGGCAGCCTATTTTGATTTGTTTCTTGCTACTAAGAATCTGATGGAGAAATATGGGGCACTGGAGAAGCAGCAACTAGAGAAGTATAAAAAATTGGAGAGATATGCAACACTGGAGCAGCTTGAGGAGTATGTAGCAAAAGAAAGTAACGCATGGCATAGTGTTAAAGTTGCAATTTCAGAGCATAATGATTCAGGTGCTATATTCTTACACTATCATTTTAATTATTCTATATTATAGTAATACACTTTAATATAATTGAAGGGTGAATCCCAGTTCAATTAAAATATGAGTTAAATAACACATTGATATATTCTTTTGATGGTATACAAAATTGAAAGTTTTCCATCTCAATTAAGAGTTATAATTTATATAACACTACATATTTATTACGGAGTATTTTATATATTTTATGCTCAAAATATATCAACTACCAATAATAAATCCAATGGTCTATTATAAAAATAAATAAAATAGTGAAGCCATATTATTTTACATTTGATAATTTCTACACTAATTTTTGTTCTTTTATTTGAGTATATTGAATATTAACTCTTTATGATGTTTAAATAATAATTCAAAGAGTCAATATCGCCTCCACTGAGGCTCATACCTCCAACCTCTCAAAAAGAGTCAACTGAGGCTCAAACCCACAACCTCTCATATGAGAGTGCAACTTGATGATCAAATTATTGTGTGGACCATGAATATAAATTACATTTTTAATATACAAAGTATATTATTTGTGTATTGAATGTACATTATTTGATAGTATATAAAATATGTACTTTTAGTACTCAAATAATGTATTTTACATATACAAATAATGTACTTTTAGTATATTAAAATTTACTTTTTATTTATGGTCCAGGTAATATTGTAATAATTGATTGAACTTGGTGCCACTAGACCACAAGGTCTTGCTATTATTATTAGTATTATTTTTGGACCAAGCTTTTTTTTTTTGTATTTACTATATTTTTGTTGGACATCTCCTCATCTGGACTCTTGAGCTCTAATTATTATTCGTATTATATTTATATATAATATAAATTAGGGAATGTTTATGAGGATTAGAAATTATGGAAATGAGGCGGCAGACGTCTATTTTTGTCAAAATGAGAAAAGAAAATCATATTCTTTTTTTTTTTTTTTTTGGTTTACTCCTATTACATATAATATTTTATATTTTATATTTATTAGGGAAAGCAAGGCATTGGAATCTTTTTGGCTAAATAAGTATAACGAAACCATTTACTTTATGCTTTATGGGATTACGGTGAGTTCGACTAGACGTGAGGGGGCGAAACCTTTTTTCATCTTTCATCATTCTTTTGGGCAAGAAGAAAAGAGATGTGGATTTGCCAGGTTCTTGGGATCTTAGTACGAGTTAGTATCCCTATGAGTTAGTATCCTTTTAAGGCATGCGAAACAGTATAGAAGTCGTATCCCTTTTTAGGCATGTGAAATAGTATAGAAGTTGTCGTTGCTCTAGAGTTTTTTTTTTTTTTTTT
>CP025656.1:3546058-3572818 GCA_003576665.1 Ipomoea trifida
TTTTTTTTTTTTTTTTTTGATGATTTTTGGATGTTTAGCTCGTATGATAGCCTAAATCTTTGTACCGAGAAACTTTGTTGGTGATTTTTTCGTGATTTTAAGATTTTTCAGGTAAATAGTGTGTCTCTTGATATTTATTTTTGGGCTATTGTGTTATCTTGTATTTGTGCACCGAGTTTGTGAATTTCATTGTCACAGGAAGTGAGATTTTTCCTAACACTTCTTACTAATGTACAATTACGGAATAACAATTTTAATTTTAATACATAGAAGACTAAATGCTATTCCAGTATGCTATTATACGAATTCTTTAAAATGTCTTTTACTACAATGTCCATTAGCTTTCTACAAAAGGAAAGAGGGTGACGATCAACGAGGTTAGAAAAAGAAGAAAAATTACAAAAATGCGTCTCAATTTTATTTTATGGCAATTAAATCTGTAGTCAAAGGTATATAAAAAATGCAATGATGAGCAAAGAGAAAATATTTTGTTGATTCTTGTAGTGAATGAAGAAGAAGAAGAAAAAAAAGAAGAAGAAGAGCAGGAGGAGGAGGATAAGCAAAGAAAGAATGCTCGTCTTGATAATAAGGACAAGGTTGTAGTTATGTTCCTTTGACCTTAAAAGATCTCCCATATTCCTTTGGTTAATTATTTATGATTGAAATTTGAATTGGACATTGTCTTCAAAAAGAAAAAAAAAATTGAATTGGACATGTTTATGGATATTCAATAAATTAAATGGTATATTTGTACAAAACTTTTTTAGCTTAATGCGATGATGACTCGATATATTTAATGTTCTTGAGGAATGGCCATTTGAATACTTTGAAGTGTGAACTTGATGTGATTGTGTAGGTTGTTTAAATTTTCTTGCCTATGCAGCTTGATACTTAATTACCTTTTAAGTGTTACTATATATGATTTAAATATTTATGTTTGCAGGAAGATATAATAAATTCAGGAAAACAAAATAAAGGAAAGAATGAGCAAAATGATGGGCGTGGTGAGATATTGGCTACCAATGTGTTTGCTGATTATGCCTTCCAGCGTTTAGGGGACGACTGCAAACAACTATACAATTTGCTAAGAGAAGTGACTATGGAGTACAATATGGAGTGCATTGACGTGGAGTTAGATGCTAATATCTTCCACCATACGAACGTGAAGTGCATTTTTGTGATGATAGAGGACATTAAAGCATTGTTTACAATGAATTGGCTCGATGTATCTATAATACAAGTCTTTATAATGTAAGTTTTCATATTTTATCAATTTTAAACTTTAAAGTGTTTTTGAATTTCATATTTAATGTTTTTCAGGTATCTTTATCGGTTGTGCAAGGAATCTGAAATTAGCTCAATTGCGTTTATGTGTCCAACACAAATAGCAAAAGCTAATGTTGACATGAATCTCAAAGCTGTTATGAAATATCTTCATGATACTATGTCCAAACTTCAAGATAAAACATTCATTTTAGCACCATACCATCAAATGTAAGAAAATTGACTTTTTTTTTCTGTATTTATATAACTTATTTTGAATTATTTGTAATTAAAAGTGTAATATACATGTTTATAAATTGCAGAAATCATTGGTTGTTGCTAGTGATTTGCACTAGTTCAAAAATGGTATATGTCGTAGATCCTATGCAATGTGACGGTGGCCTAAAAATCAAGCCCGTGTTGAATATGTAAGTAAAACTGTCTCTGTGTATAAGTATTTTATACTATGTTTGTTGTGATTATTATATATATTAATCAATAAATTGTTTATGTATATTAATGGCTCAATGCTATAGGGTATTCCGAACTTTTACAAATCAACCGGGACAAAGAGGTGTTGTTTGGAAGAATATCAAGGTATAAAAATAAGAGTTACATAATTTTTTTAGTTAATTAATTGTTAATATCACACTAATAATATTATATATATACACTTTGTAGTGTCCTCGTCAACCAGGAAATTCTGAGTGTGGATACTATGTTATGAGGTATATGTATGACATATGCAGAAAATATTTTGCCAAGACTTTGTTGGATGAGGTACGCAAGAAGTGATAGAAACTAAGTATTTTTTTAAAATAAACTTTTTGTTTAATTTATAGTTTATTAACTATTACTAATTATTCATTCAAAATTTTTGTAGGCATTTCAAGAAACTGAAGCGTATTTCGATAAGGAAATAGACGAGATACGCAACATGTGGGCAAAATATTTTCTAAACGAGTGTGTATAGTTTGAATATATTATAATTGCATGTATTTAGCAAACTATAATTGATTGTAATTTCTTTGTGTTGTGGTCACACTATCACATTGTAATACTCAACTTTGTAGATCAATTGTGCGTTATTGTAAGGGTCTTCTATTAGCTCTGGTGATATTGATGCAGAGCTTAAGTTATGATAAACACATAGAAGCTATTAGATGGCTTGTTAGTTAGTGATCTTTTGAGAATATTAGCCTTCGGATGAAAATTTTGAAGATGCTCAGCTCATAGTTGGTGGTCACAAGAATGTTTTCCGTGTCGTGGATAATGATCTTCCTAGCTATTTGAAGCGGCTTCAATTTGAATTCTATCATTTCACTTCATTACCACAAAGCTAAGCTTTGAATCATCGAATCCTTTTTGTCTTTCATTGCGGAATAGTTCTCTACAAATTTACAAGATCACTCAGGTATATGATTCTAATCTAACTAGCTACATATATGGTGTGCCTTTTTTTGTTTGTTTGTTTTCTTTTTTTGTTTTTTTTTGTTTTTTTGTTTTTTGGTTTCATCAAAAACTTTAGACTTGTTTTATACTCAATGTTAGCTATCCAATCTATCCACTAGAGGATGAGGATCCTCACAATGAGGTTAATGTCTTGAGATTATTTCAATAGGGATGCTATGAGTCAAATGGTATCTCCATTGATCTCAATTCCCGCTAGTACTGTCAATGGTTTGTATGTGTGATTTGTCGTATGTTTTCTCTCTTCGAGATATGATGTATGGAGATCACACTCCTACAAAGGCATTGATTTTGTTGAGCGCTGCATAGTCATAGTCTAATTGTCACACAAAAATGTGATGGAAATGAAGTTCTTGAAACAAAATGTGTGATTGTCAATTTAACTTATGATGATGAAATCTAAGGAGACACGTGCTTTGTCTATATAACATTAAGTAGTTTGTTTGTGGCCTGCAGGATCTAATACTAATATAAAGAGTGTAATCCCAAATGATTTTTCAAGATTTGAGGTGAGCTTTATAAATTTGAAAGCAACGGTAGATTGGGGCTATAACTTGTTATATAAAAAGTAAATATATTGAATTCAATTTATGCGTTTTTTTTATCATCTTTTTAATACTTTGTACTACATAGGGTACTTTCGTAGTAGTTAACATTCCAATTTGTTTTAGTTTTCTCTTTTATTTAGGCCAATGAATTTGTTGGGGAGGCCGGTAAAGGGTAAAAGGTCAAGTCCAGCACTTAGTGTCTCGAACAATGTGATGACGGTCTATAAGTAAAAAAATAAAGTTGTGTCTTCACTACTAGTTATAGCTTTTGGTTTATGTTGTAAATGCTTGATCCTAACAGAATTCTTATTGAGCATACTTATTTATTTTCTAAAAGAAGTGTTAAACTCTTCTCTTTAATTATTCAATTAAAAAAAAAAACAATGTTTATGCATACTGCTTTTACTTTAATTTCTTCAGTATTTTATAGTCTTAGGAGATGTTTGGTTCAAATGACCACTACATACTGTATTGGCTAAATTAAGTGGAAGTGTTACTGTACTTGAGTGACCAATCAAAAATGGAAAGAATTCTGTTTAGATGTACTATCTTCCTCACATTCCCTATAATCTCTCAATAAGTAAAACCTACTGTACTCTTCTTTCTTGAAACTTCTCGTGTGCAGCGGTGGATGGCTACTTTTTTGCTGTAAAGGAAGTTTCTTTAATTGCCACAGGAAACAAATTAAAGATCAGGAAAGGATTAATCAACTTCAACAGGCATGTAGGAATTCAAGAATTTGTAATGCATATATGTATATATATATAAGTTCTACTTTGTAGGGCATGCGGGCATACAACTTATAAAACTTCAAATAAAAGTTACACAAGCTAAGTAATTTTGATTGGATATATATTATGATCGAGTTCTTTCTTTACCTTACACCTAGCTTGTGGCTTGTTCCAGGAAATTTCACTTTTAAGTCAGTTAGAACATGGAAACTAACATAGTTCGGTATCTTGGAACAGACAAGGTAATTAAGTGATTATTATCTTAATTTTGACTCTCATTCTCCTATTCCTATTTAATTTGTTGGAAGCTAAGTAGTAGTGCTTCAGGACTTGCATGTATTTATGTAGTGTCCCTCCCTTGCTTACTTAGCTTATTAATTCCTAAAAGAGAGATCATATATAGAAAAGCATTGAATTGGCCCTTAAATTAGCTTAGCTTGTGGATAGAATTGAATATATACTTGGATCTGTTCCCAATTGAATTGCTTTCTAGCTTCTCTTTTTTACTGTACTGTTTAAATTAAAGCAAAATGTTAAATTTCTAAAGAATTAATTCCATTTTTGGTCCTAGATTTATAGGTGGCATTCCACTTTTAGTCCTCTTTTATCAAAACATCCACATTTAGTCCTAGTATTATTGTGGCATGACCATTTTTGGTCCTCCGTCAACAAAATTGTTGAAATGTCGTTAAATACAATGATTTTTCAATCATTTTTATACAAAGTAAGTTGACCCCGCTATATTTTTATGTTTATTTTTTTGAAAAAATCTATAATTGAAGACCGAAATGCATTTGTATTTAACGACATTTCAACAATTTTGTTGACGGAGGACCAAAAATGGTCATGCCACAATAATAATGGGACCAAATGTGGATGTTTTGATAAAAGAGGACTAAAAGTGAAATGCCACCTATAAATCTAGGACCAAAAATGGAATTAACTCATTTCTAAAATTGAAAACTAGTGTAATCAGCTTTACACACACAGTACAACTAACATTTAATTTGTATATACCCCGTTTACTCTTCTGAAAGTGAGTTGAAACTGATTTTTGCAGGATAATAGCTTACGGTAAGTATTGTTACCGGATATATTTGTGTATTAAAGTATGATAGTACAATGAGCAGTTTCAGTAGTGTTGTGTGTAGTAGAGTACAATAATGCTTTGTTAGAAAATGTCCCCCCTCAGTCTACAACATGCCACCACTTATACTCCAGGTGCAACGACTCTTCTTCTGTGAGTTGTAATGGACAGCATAATGGTGAGCCTTCAATTGCATGGTAGTGGAGCCGTTGATAATAACTCTCATCTTCAATGTGTAGTCTTTAGGGGTGGGCAATTTGGTTCAGTTTATCCAAACCGAACCGGACCGAACCAAATCGAATCGATCCGAACTTTGTTAGGTTTTAATAATAATAATAATAATAATAATAATAATAATAATAATAATAATAATAATAATAACAACAACAACAACAACAATAAAAATAATACGGAGTAATAAAGAAGTAAACCGAAATCCCTTAATGTCTGCTTCATCCGTCGTTTAATTCCTATTCTCACTGGTATATCTCTTAAATTTTTTATTTGATTTCTTTATAGCTTGTTCTCTACTTTGCGCTTTTGTTGTTTGCTGCAATTGTTTTTTACCTCACAATTAGTACTTAGTAGTATGTTGGATTTTTATTTTGTTATATAATGTTTAGATTTTGGATATGGATAATGTGATAGTATGTTCGAAAAATTAGGAAACGTTGAAATTTGGGGACTTAAACCGAACCGAAACCGATCCGAATTAAAACCGAACTCTAATGTTAAACCGAATGGTTTAAATTTTTTAAAACCGAAAAACCAAAACCAAAAAAAATCAAACCGAAACCCGAAACGCCCACCCCTAGTAGTCTTTGCATAACCGGTGGCCATTTGTCTTCTTTGGGTCAATGCTTGTTGTTTGGGTCGGGTGCTGTTGCCCAATTACTCTGTCACCAGTCCCTCCACTCCCTAGCCAGCGAGAGTGGTTGAGGTAGCTTGGGAGTAATCTTTCTATTTTTAACTACCTCCTTCGATCTTGCATCCACTTTGTCTGATATGCTCCCTCTTCAAGTTTTTTTTTTTCGAACGGTAAGAATTGTGGCAGAGGCACGGGGCCTCGGCCTATCTTGGCCGAGGCGCGAGACCTCATCCAATCTTTTTTTTTCGAACGGTAAGAATAGTAGCTGAGGCACGGGGACTCGGCCGATCTTGCCCGAGGGGCGGGACCTCGGCCAATCTTGGTCAAGGCGAGGCCTCGGCCACAGTGGCCGATGCACGGGGCTTTGGCCATGGACGAGGCTGCCTCGGCCGAATTTTGACCGAGGCACGACCTCGGCCACTTTTTTTTCGAACGATAAGAATTGTGGTCGAGGCACGCGGGATCTCTACTGATCTTGGCCGAGGCGCGGGACCTCGACCATGGCGTTTTTTTTTTTGTTTGTAACGAATCTAACCAGGACAGGCCATCAACGAATGACATGTTTTCTACGTTGCGCGGGCTCCTCCTCTAATTCATTGTCTCTTGCTTTCATGCCCTAGTCGTACCTTCTCTTCTTGGTGTTGGACGTGGAAGGCTTAGGGTCCTCTTCTTTTCGCCACACATTTCTGGGTTGGCCGTGCTGTTGATATTGTTAGACATGTATGCCCTAGGAGCCAACATTTATTGTTTTGGGCATTAATTTCTTATTAAATAAATATAATATATAATTGTCTTATTTATTTTATTAAGGCTTAGTTAATATTTGATATAATTCCATACAATCTTCTTAATTCTTCATTCTTAAGTGTTATGAATATGAGTGACGAAGAAATAATAAATGAAGTATTGTAAAAATGTTCCTAGTCATAGGAATTCTAATTGGGCATTAGGATTCCGATAAGACTAGCACATTATCCTTCTTATGGTGAGTCTCATGCCATTCTGTATGAGATACAGAGAATGGACATGTGGATGATTGTTAGAGAACAAGTCATTAAACATTGACTGACTACAACGTACCGCATGGTGTTCACCTACGTGTCATCGGTATGTTGTATGTTACAAGTATGCAATAATCCTTTCACTTGAGACGACATGATTGTCTCGTACATATGGTGGACTAGTTTTTGCCACTATGTGTATTTTGTTCCTTATGGGACTATAAGTGTACTTGGTGGCCTAGTTTAGTATTGTACGGAGACATGTGATAAGTGCCAAGAATATATAGTCGAATTGAGGGTCGATTAGGGGGCAACATTGTGTAGTTTTGTCACCCATTTGTAACAATTTCATGCATAAAAGACTCGGATGTGATCAAAATCTCTAATTCCACTTTAGAGCGTGTTTTGAAGTCATTCCCACATAACGGAACGACATCCAAGGCTGAAACAAAGCAACAAATGAAGAAGCAACCGGGCAGGATCCATTCACGGAGGCATCACGCGTGAAGGAGGTGTGGACCACTTCTAGTACGCGTCCACGCCCCCCTACACGCGTGAAGGTGGCGTGACCAGGCCATCAGGGGCTATTTCAGGATTTTTTACTTTATGATGGTTATTTAAACCCTTCTCCTGCAATTTTAAAAGAGAGTTTTTTTAGATATGAAATCTCTTTGTTTTCTCCCCTCTTGGGGGAAACCCCATTTTCCTTAGTTTAGATTGATGCTCCAAGGGTAGATAGCTAGAAGATTGAAAGCTAAAATGTAATAGGATCCATTAGCTATGGATGGTAACTTTTCTTCACCTAATCTAGTTTAATTTCATTTTTATTGTTTCCCAATCTTTTATTGCTTTCCTTTGCTATTTTCTTATAATGTTTGCTTAGAGTAGATAGGGGATTGGTGGCCCCGAAACTAGTTATGTGATTGATTTGTTAAAGAAATTTCCTGAAAATTGTGAGCTTGATGTGTATTTAGATTCATATGCCTGTGTGGTTGATGTTTGATATGTTTTGTGCCTAAGTGTGGCCACATTAGGTAGCAAATCCTGTGAAAGTGAGTGTGTGCGCGATAGCGGCCTCTCACGAGTCCAACTCATCCACATCCCCGCCCTCTATCCGGAAAGATGAGGCCCGGGAAGAGTGGTAGACAAGGTGTTTCATGAAATGCCCCAACCGACTGAGGATGTGGGAGTCCGAGTGTGACACCACTCGGTGATGTGCCTTGAACTCCCTAGTCGAGTCCAAATCATCTCGTTTACAAACCCGTTAGTAGTCTCAACCATATAAGCTAGCCAAGAATCCCAATCTCCATTTTCATTTTTCGTAACCTATCTATTTAGTTTTAGAGCTTTTTGCCAATGCCTTTCCAATTTTGCTCATTCACGCAACTCTTTTCCTTACAACCTCCTAAATGCAAACACGATACTCGACTCCAATCTGTCCTCCTTGAGAGACCGACACTCGAGGAGTCTTGACTCTTCGTTTTATCATTTCTATACCCTATTCACCTCACCGCAATACATACACCCAACAAATTGGCGCCGTTGCCGGGGAAGGCAAACGGTTTTTGAGTCGTATTGACATTTAGGAAGTCGTTCGTTAAAGAGTTCTTGAATTGTTTTCTTTTATGTATTTTGTCTTCTTATTTTTGATTGGTTAATTGAAGAAGTGAGCTTAATTATCCTGAATATCTCATTACTCGCTTGCAACTACTTTTAGTTGCAAAGATTTGTTGTTTGGTTAAGCTTCGTGCAGGAATCTTTGTCGATAATCATTTGAGAGCTTGCCAATGAGTACTTATAGAGATCCTCATGGTTACCCACACCATGAGGGGAATCCTTTGAACTTTACTCCACCCCAACCATATCCCTACTACCCCTGTTCTACCTATGTATACCCTCCACCAACATACCACTACCCACCTCCAAATCCTTACCCATTTCCACACCACTACTTACCAAATCCATATTCTTATCCACCTCATACACATAACTATTAGAGTTAATTCCAGCAATGGTCCCCCGACTATGTTGATTTTCCAAAATTGGTCCTTGTCTTTTAATTTGGACGAAAAAGACACTTGACTATTGAATTTGTTCCAACAATGGTCCTTCCGTTTAAATTCAGTTAGTTAGGCGTTAAGTTGGGGGCTAAAATGGTCTTTTCATTAGCTAGTCTTCTTCCTCATGTTAATCAATACATCTATCATAATTTAACCATAGCTTTCTTAACATAATAAATTTGCTAGAACAGGGAAGAGGAGGATGGGAGGCGCCGATATACGCCGCTAGTTCGTCGGACTGACTCCGTCGCCGTCGCACCAGGGGAGGAGGTCGCCGGCAGAGAAAGGAGGAGAAGAAGAGTCGTTGGCCATTCCACTCTGCTTATGTAACACTCACTCTACAGCCTTATGTAACACTCATTCTACAGCCTCTCTGCTTCTCTTACCAATCAAAGAATCTACAAATAGATAAGCTAAAGCACAAAAACTTTACCCATGCATCACAAATCTAGTGTGCCTCTATATATAAAAAAAAAGAAATAAAAAATTAAACACCTACTTTTCATAACAGCTCAAATTTTAAGTTTTAACTTAATGCTAAACCTCAATACCAACAACTTACAGGGGCAATCAACACAATGTTTTGCAAGAATGATTATTTAATGGAAAGGAAAAATTTATTCAAGCCAACAAACTGTTTAGCTGCATATATGACACTTAAAATAGAAAACTTTGTTGTGAAAGTAATTGGTGCAACAGCAAACAGAGGGACTGCATGAAACAAAGCAAATGATCTAAAAAAGTTCACATAAATCTCAAGACTAATAATCAAAACCTGCAAATTCTAAAGCACATAGAGGATAGATATGCTACAATATTTAATTGCCTAATTATATGGTTTTTATCCTGGTTCTAACAATACTGAGTTTATCTGCTATCAGTTCCTTGATGATACAACCAGCAGCACAAAATTCTTAGACATTTAACTTTATTAACCACACTTTTACTGAGAAAGCAACATCAATTAAGAACTCAAAAAAGCTCCAAATCAAATAATAATTCTAATCAGATGGGTATGGAAAGAATTCATTAAAATGAATTTTATGCCAACCCAGATCTCCCAAATTTCAGATCAGATAATACCCAATGCCTCAAGCGCGCACAGATTCGCCGACGCCGACGCCGTGCTCCGCCCTCCACTCACTCCTCCGCCGGCGAGAAGGCAGCGCCACCGTCTGCTGCCGAGGAGGCCTGGGCCCACTGAAGGACTCCACTGTATTACTCATGCCGATGGAGGTTGGCCTCTGGAGAGAATAGGATGCTCTTGCATGTACACCTTGACCGGATGAAATTGATTGGAATTACGATGACCCATTTTAGGGTTCTAGCATAGGAGTGCGAAGCCGCCGCAGAGTGCGTCAATCCCGCCGGCGATAGCGTCGAAAGATACTTCAGATATACGGTCACCGGCTTGCTCCCACTGTTTGTCCATCATTGAACATTTATAGAATGAAGAAAGAGTTAGCCTCATTTGTAGAGAGAGAGGCTAAAAATTCCGAAGGCTTGAAAAGTTATTCGCCATTGCTCAGGCGAGAATAAAATGACTATTTTAGCCCTTACACTAACGCTTAACAAACTGAAGGTTAACGGAAGGACCATTGTTGGAACAAATTCAATAGTCAAGTGTCTTTTTCGTCCAAATTAAAAGATGAGGACCAATTTTGTTAAATCAGCATAGTCGAGGGACCATTGCTGGAATTAACTCTAACTATTATCCACCCCCACCATATGAAACACCACCACCACTTTGCCAAGGAGATTTCCCTCCGCAATTCCCCAGTTTGCAAGGAGATGACTCGTTAAGCTCTAAAGCTTTATTCCAAAATATTGAGAGTAAGATTGTCTAAATAATGAAAAAAATTGACCCAAGCTACACTCACGAGCCATATTCATTTCCCACTTCCCACTTAAACAACCACTACCCACCTCCATTGCAAATTCATCAAGAAAACAATACTACACATTCCTTCGAAACACCACCTTCCAATCCCTATTTTGCACCTAATCCTTGTGATTATCTCCTACCTGCCAAGGACGAAATTGAGATCCTAAAAGAAAAGATAGAAGCACTCACCAATATGGCTAAGGAGGACATGACTAATTTAAAGGCCAAAATCAAGAGCGAGTTGAAAGATTATCTTGCTACACTCTGGGAGGAAGAACTTCCATTGGAAGAGGTTGAGACGAAAATGCTATCCATGATGGAGGAGATCATGAAGACAAGCTCATTATGGGTTAATTACCCCATTGCAGCTGATCTCCCAACATTGGAAGTCAATCCAAGGGTTGCACATGAGAATGAACGAGGAAATGCTATGGAAGAGGTAAGTTTTGAATAGATAGTAGATTGTTATGCCCCGATGCTTGAAGAAGTTTCAATTTTCAAGTTGAAAGATCCGAATAAGGTAGAATTGGAGAGTGAAGACGATGACATTGAGATAGTGTGGAAAGATGAAGAGCCGTCATGTGGTAACATTCTTAATCCTTTTTGCATTAATATTCTTGAAAATTCTTGTGCTCTTATTGAAAACACTTTTGACACCTGTAAGGATGACTCCCCTTTGAAATGCAATAATGATTTGCATGATTGTGATACTACTTGTTTTTATTTCCGGGAGGATGACTCCGTGATGAGTGAGGGGGATGATGTTTCATTTTCTAATCAAATTTAGTGGGAGGATGAGATTAGTAAATATAAAGAGAAGATGGTGGAAAATGAAAGGATCTCCATGATACCTTTGATTCTTAACACTTTTTCACCCTATACTTTAACAATTTTTTATAACAAAGTGTTTTAATTTGAGAGGAATCTATGATTTGTTTGTGTGGTTTGATGTTTCTAGATGAAATGGGTCACAACGAGTCATTAGGAGGCTTCTTGGAGCATAATGGAACAACTTTGGTAGCTTATGATTCCACTTAAGGAGGGAGAGGAGCAGCGGAGCACGCAATGGAGCATGAAACAAAGAGAAAACTGGAAATGAAGGGAAACGGGTACCCACACGGGCGTGTGAGCACCAGTTTAAGTGTGGCCCAGAAGTGAAAAAAGCCACAAACCGAAACGGCCCATGACATGGCTGTGTCCCTACCCGTTTCGGTCTGTACTGTTTTGTTTAGGCGCGTTTTGCTGTATTTTTGTGATATTCCGAACCCTAGCTAGTTGAGACTCTCTCTCTAATATTTCCATAGCCACTTTTTAGCTTAGAATTGCCTAGATCTACATTGTAGAACACTTTGCAAGCATCTTTTGGTGGATTTGGAAGGGATTCCAACAACTTTTCTTCATCATTAATAGTAAAACTCTCATTTCCTCTTCTCCATCTTGTCTTTACATTTATTGCGTATTTATGTTTTCCTTGCTCAATCTTGCTATGTCTACCCTAGATATGAGTGAGTAGTCTTATATATGGGTTAGATTAGGTGTTTATTACTTCTATTGATGCTTGTTATGTGATTATTGCATAAAAGGGGATGAACACCCATTTAGGGTTCTTAAGTTTGAATTGGGTTTATTTCTATCTTTCAATGGTTAGTGATCAATGATTATTGTTTGTCTTTGGAAAGTCTTTCATCTCAATGGAAGTTGGATGGAAGACTTAAGCCAACCCAATCTCAAACTCATTTTCTCTTCTATGGAAATAGGGGTAGATTTGAGGCTAAATAGCTTTTGTCCTTCAAGAACTTAGGTTGGTACACCATGGAAATGGGACAACCTTTGTTCTAATCCTTGTGAAAACTTAGATTCATTTGTGCTAGCCTTAAGAACCTAGGGTCATTGTTCATCCCCCAATCCAAGTGTTAAAGCATCAATAGAGTAATACACCTAATTTAACCCATCTTTCCAAATAGAATTTACACCTAATTTAATCTTGTTTCCCCTTATATCCAAAATCCCAAAAATACTCTTTAGTTGTTATACTTTGAACATTAAAATGATTTGCTTGGATCCTTATGGATGTCAAGACCTTGGTGACTAGAGTTTAGGTGACTATTCCTTACGTGCCATAAATTCCAATCCTCGTGGTTCGACATTTACACCCATTTTCACACCCCCGCTTATACCGCATCACTCCACTTTTGATATACTTGAGAAAGTTGAGTGGGGAGACTTCACTGATCTTGAAAATGAAAACGGGAGTGAGGAGAAATGGTACCAACCTTCTGCCACAAATGAAATTATCTTTAAGGGTAAAAGAGAGAAGGCAGAAGTAAGGGAAGTACGAACAATCCTAGAAGAATCAAAGAGGATGTTTGAGGCTAAAATTCTTACAATAACGCAAGTTGTTCTTCTCTTATTTGGATGGGAATTCAAGGATGTCCTCCATTTCGGGGCATACCTTGAAGCAAAAGTGCATGGGACGCTTGGTAAGGTCCCAAAATCGGTGTGTTTCGAAGGATAGAGCACACCACGTCTGGTCAATGACGTTAAACGTGGCGCACTTGGGAGGCAATCCCAACGTTATCTTTCATTTTTAGAACTTTCACTTTTGTTATTATCTTGTTTTTCTTTTGATTGCTTTTAATTCCATTTTATATTGTCCCGTTTAAGCTAACAACTGCAGATTATGTATTTGGAAGGCGTATTTTGACCACAACATCACTACTAGCAAAGGAGGCAAAAACAACCAAGGTAAAACGCATAGAGCGCATCCACGCCTACTTCACGCAATTTCGGGATTTTTTACTTTATGATGGTTATTTAAACCCTTCTCCTGCAATTTTAAAAGAGAGTTTTTTTTTAGATCTGAAATCTCTTTGTTTTCTCCCCTCTTGGGGGAAAACCCCATTTTCCTTAGTTTAGACTTTAGATCGATGCTCCAAGGGTAGATAGCTAGAAGATTGAAGGCAAAAATGTAATAGGATCCATTAGCTATGGATGGTAACTTTTCTTCACCTTATCTAGTTTAATTTCATTTTTATTGCTTCCCAATCTTTTATTACTTCCCTTTGCTATTTTCTTATAATGTTTGCTTAGACTAGATAGGAGATTGGTGGTCTCGAAACTAGTTATGTGGTTGATTTGTTAAAGAAATTTCCTGAAAATTGTGAGCTTGATGTATTTAGTTTCAAACATCAACCACACAAGAATTTGAATCTAAATACATCAAGCTTACAATTTTCAGGAAATTTCTTAACAAATCAACCACACAACTAGTTTGGGGCCATCAATCCCCTATCTAATCTAAACAAACATCATGAGAAATAACAAGAGAAAGCAATAGAAGATAAAAAAGAAATGGCAACGAAATTAAACTAGATTAAAGTAAAGAAGAGTTACCATCCATAGCTAAGAATCCTATTACATCTTGCCTTGACCACCTAGCTAGATCTACTCTTGATGAATCAATTTAAGCTAAGGGAAAATGGGGGTTTTCCCCCAAAGGGGAGAAAACAAAGTGATTTCATATTTAGAAAATTAGGGCTCTCCCTTCAAAATGTAGGAGGAGGGTTTAAATAGTCATCCTAAAGTCAAAATCCCGAAATAGCCCTTAATGGCCGAGTCACGTTGCGTTCACGCGTGTATGGGGGTGTGGACGCGTACTGGAAGTGATCCACGCTCCCTTTAATTCATGCGTGAAGTCTTCGTGAATGAATCCTGCCCGGTTGCTTCTTTGCTTGCTGCTCTGTTCCGTTCTGAGGTAATGACTTAAAAACATGCTCTAAAGTTGAATTAGAACCTTTGATCACATCAGAGTCTTTTACGCATGAAATTATTACAAATGGGTGACAAAACGGTGCGTTTAAAATCATTTAAACAATTAACAGGAGCGCATTTTCACACTTAGAAGTGTTTCCTGGCTCGGACAATTCTACTAAAAAAAAAAAAGAACACCCATTTATAAAAAAGATCACACTACTCATCATATGTAGATCAAAACAAACTTGCTCAAAAAGAATATCTAAGATCAACATGGCATCAAAAATGAGGGAGGGATAGAAAAATACCAACACTGTGTATCCCTACGTTAACCATATGTACAGATTGTTGCCCTTCAAAAATTTTCCTAAAGTAAAGGTTAGAAAGAATAAAGAAATTTAAGTTCTACCTTCTTTCTCTTCTGGTGTGTAAGTTGTTCGTGGTCTCTTCTTCTCTTTTTTTTCCGGCTTGGGGTGCCTCCCAAGAGCGCCACATTTTACGTCTTTGGCTAGATGAAACGTGCAAACTAACAACATAATTAAACTACTAATTGTTCATCCTGCAGAACTTAAGGAAAAGAAATTTAAACAAAACAAAATAAAGTATTGTCCACAATCATTGTTCACAAAACATCACTTTTGATCATTTCATTAATCACTTCCGCGGGCCTTGATTTCCTCTTGCTGGTGAGGTTCTTTGTTCACATTTTCCTCTTTGACGTGGCTTGCTCCATTGCTATGTCATCTATTCTCTGCATTTGCTCAAGATGTAGCTTATATTGGAAGGTTTGCAAGGAGTTCCAACATGTTACCGTGGTAAAGTGGCTTGGAATTTCAAATTTCTAAGATGGGGGAATTGGTGCAGCAATGGGTGGTGTGGTGTGTGAAGTAGAATGGGTTGAAACAACTAGGGATAAATCAGCATATGCATCTGGTGGTGTGGATGATGACAATGTTGTTGCTTGTCGAGGTGGCGAATACATTAGGGAATCAAGGGGTGAATATAACTGTGAAGGAGACGGAGAAAGTAGTGACAATGGTGGAGATGAGGGTCCAGCTGGTGATGCAAGTGGCGTGTTAGTAGATTCTCTGGCCATCCCTCTAGTCTCTCTAACCCTTGATGTAGGTGTAAGATTCAACCTCGCTATGTCCTCGAGAGACATAGGGACTATTTGCGCTCCCTGGACTCGGTAATCAAACCAATGTATCTTCATCTAATAACCCAAAGCAACACACAATCGAGTCACTAAAGGTTCTACGAATAGTGATTTCACATTATCCTGCTGTTGAGCTAGCAACTATCCTTTGCAAATTATTCCCATGTTTACCGGTTTTCCAATGTCCATACTCCATAACATGAATAAATCTGACCTGGAGATTTTATCATAGTTTTCTGGCCTACCACCCCAAAAATGAGAAATGATCTTCCACATAATCTTGAGATCTTCCCGAACGATTTGAGAAATACTTACTCTTGATCCGTTCTAATCTATCCTTGGCCTGGCTATCATAGCCTAGTATTTTCTTGGAGTATCTCGGCTTCCGAAGTCCCACTTAAGTCTACGATACCAATGACGTGTCTGGTCTTCTTCGCTGTAGAATCCCAATAGAACACCCAAGGTGTTAACTGAGATATGATGATCTTCATTGAAGAGACAGAATTTAATTGTTGGGTTTCGCAAGTCTCCAACCGCTACTGTTACTTCCAAGCTTGCCACAAACTCGTGGACTAATGGAGCAAATGTGTCCTGACGCTAGCCTAAAATAGTATTCCAATATGGCTCATGAATTAGACGCTCCACTCCATACTTGCACTCAAAGGGGTCTAAGACGGGTAAATCAACATAATTCCACCGAGTGATCAGAAGTCGGAGGAGGTGCTGATATCGATCTCTCATGCTTAGCGTCATCAACAGAACTTAGTTCACTGCCTGAACCTCTACATATCTCATTTCCGAATTGAGATTACTAGGTTCTCCCATCGGAGCTTTTCCTTTTCGCGCTCGCTCTTCGTTTCTATGTGCGAAAGATCGTTGGGACGACATTTCCTATAAGAAAAACAAGTGCAACATAATACAAGGAAATTGTTTCCATCTCAACTTAGAATCTATCATTATGAAATGCATTACAAAGGTCGAATATCCTCACATTACTTTTGCATAAATACCATCTTCCTTAACAATTTCTCAATGATCTTTTTCAAAATTTTTTTTTCAAACAACAATGATCATGTACTATCTTTTCATATTCTAGAAATAATTTCTACTACAATAGTCAACGTAAAAGTCAACTTCATCTTCTTCCTCAAGACCAAGTTGAGGTTGAAAATGGAGTGAACACATAAGCTCAAATTTCACCAAATAGAAGGTTGGAATTAGAGCTGTCAAAATGGGCCCAGCCCATCGGGTTGGGCCCGTTTACCCGTGCTTTTGGACGGGTTGGGTCGAAGAAATCCCAACCCGTCCCGTATTCGGCCCGGCCCGTATAACCCGGGTTATACGGGTTGGCCCGTGGGTTAGACGGCCCAAACCGTATAGCCCGTATTCCCACCCCCAACCCTCAAATATATTATGTAAATGTGGTATTGTATTAATATTTTAAAATATTGTTACTACCAAGATTTGAACCCTTGACCTTTCACATAACTTACTAGTATTGAAACCAACTATGCAAAGGACCTTAGTTAAACTTCTTTATATACGGATATATTTATTTAGATCATTCAAGCATTATATATAATTTATTTATATTAAAATTATTACAAGTATTAATTAATACATTTAATTGTATCTTTATATTAATATTAATATATAATTTATTAATTTATTTATATTAAATTTATTATTATTATTAATGAATGCAATTAATTGTATCTTTATATAAATTTTAATATAAAATTTATTATTAGTATTAATTAATACAATTAATTGTATCTTTATATAAATATTAGTATAAAGTTTATTTATAAAATTATAAAATTAAAATTTAATAATTATATATATGTGTGTATGTATGTGTAGTGTGTGTATAATATGTATATATATAAACATACATGTTGTTTGTTCAAAAGGTTTGATGTGCTTAGTTGGAAATGATCTAAGTTCTTCACTAAGAGGTTAGGGGTTCAATTCCTAGCTTATACAAATAAAACAATTTTAATAATTCATTGAAAACATAAAAATAAAAAATTAAAAAAAATTAATTAACGGGCTGACGGGCTGGCCCGTTTAGCCCGACCTACACGGGTTGGGTTGGCCAAATCCCAACCCGTGGGAAAACGGGCCGACCCGACCCGACCCATTTTCCGACCAACCCGAGACGGGCCAGCCTGTATGGGCCGGGCTGGCCCGTCAAGGAACAATAAAGTTGCATTCTTTTCTACTTATGGTCTTAATTTCATATCAAAATCCAACCAAACAAGAAATGCCCAAATCTTATATAAGGTTTATCATCTAAGCACCAATAGGTTTGCAAAACATGAAATTCTCATAATATAGTAACAATGTAAGCTCAAACCAAGTCATATGAGTGATATCATAACAAAGTAATCGTGAAGAAACTTAGAACAATGTAGGTTCATGGAGATATGCCCAAATGAAACAAACTCTAGCATTTGAACTAAGCAAGGAAAGAAAATGATTACCTCTTTGTATGGCTTGCTAGATGAAATAAGCTTGAAATCTTTCAAGAAAAATGCTTGAGGAAGAAGTGTTATTACTTTGGAGAAAGGTTTTGCTCGTGGAGGAGAAGAAAATGAGGAAGGGAAGGGTTTTAAACTAATTCACGCGAAATTCCCGCGAAATATATTGTGTCCATCCATGCAGCTTTCACGCGTGAAGGGTGGCGTGGACGGCTACTAGTTTGAGTTCACGCCTCCTTCACGCGTGAATGTGGGCGTGAATGGTTACTGGATCGTGTTCACGCCTCCTTCACGCGTGAAGTAGGCGTGGACGTGCTCAATGCGTCTCACCTTGGCTATTTTTGCCTCTTTTGCTAGTGTTGATGTTGTGTTGGTGATTTGTGATCAAAATATGCCTTCCGGACACATAATCTACATTTGTTAGCTTAAACGGGGCTATACTAAAAACAGAATTAGAAATAATCAAAAGAAAACAATGTAATTGCAAAAATGAAAGTTCTAAAAATGAAAGATAACGTTGGGATTACCTCCCAAGTGCGCCATGTTTTACGTCACTGGATAAACGTGGTGTGCTCTGTCCTTCGAAGCATACCGATTTCGGGACCTTACCAAGCATCCCATGAACTTTAGCTCCTAGGATCGCTGATAATCACTATTTTTATATTCAATTTAAGTTAATTTTTATAATAAATTCGTTTTATCTATTTTACATTATATTTATTTTTCATTTTATTTTAATTATGTTAATAATTATGCTTAATAAATATTTATGGACTAATCATGTTTCTTTAATTTAAATTATTAAATTTAAGGGAAAATCACACTTTTGGTCCCTCAAATGTTGCCCGATCTGCAATGTGGTCCCCCTAAGTCAATTTTAGTTAATTGGGTCCTTAATAGTCTTAAACCTTAGTTAATATTGTCCCCTGGTCAAATTTAACTCTAACTAGTGTTAAAATCATGGGCAATTGGGTAATTTCACAACCCACTTCCTTCCTCTGCATTGACTTTTTATATTTGTCACTCACAACCCACAACGTCTTTGCCGGTGGTTGCAGCCACTTCTCCGGCAAGGGTTGGGCGGTCTTGAAGACCTTACTGAGCACACCTTTGTTGGATCAAACCCTGGATTGAAGCATGAAGTTCCTAATATTTCTTCCTGCTTCTACACCAATCAGGTTCCACCATCAACCTCCATTTTAATCAATGCATCCTTCCCTTCAAACTTATTCTCATTATTCAAATTTCCCCTGAAAACTTCAAATTTTAAGAATGGAGCAATACATCATTTTTTTTAGCGTCAACTACTTAAAGCCTTCAAAATTAAATTCAGATATATTCATGAAGATATCAATTACTTTAAAAAAAAAAATCAAAATCGTTGGAGTTTGAACTGTAAGGGAGATTACCTGGAACCAAGGAGTAAGGAGTATCGGAGTTTTGTTCAGCCGCGTAGCCATAAGCATTGGCGAAGCATCCTAAGAAGGTATCCCTAAGAGCGGCTTACAAGGGAGCGAGAGGGGGAGGGCGAGCCTCGAACGCCTTGAGGAGCTTGCGGACCTTGAGATTGAGGGCGGCGTAGTGGCAACGATCACCGTCAAAGGTGTGCTCAGAGCAAATGGTGCCGCATTCAATGAGCATCCGGGCGGCATCAGGGTGAGGGAACGCCGTTTGGGTCTTCACGGCGTACTGGATCTTGAACAGGATTCCGGCGTGGTGAGGGAACGCCGTTTGGGTCGACGGGATTTCCGCCGTATGGGTTGAATGTTAGGCCTGTGTTTCCCAGTTCTAGAAGTTTTTCGCATAGAGAGTTCAGTGAGTCATTTGGGATGGGGTTTTGAAGGTAATCAGATTTTCGCCGGAAAAAAAAACTGGATTTTCCGATGGTTCTGTTTAGTAATGTTTCGGGTTTTGTGGTGTTGTTGAAGCCCGCCGGTGTAATCGAACTCATCTCGGTGCAATCCGAGGGGTTTAGTCCTAAGCTCGGGAATCGGGCGTTTAGGATTCAGATAAGTGTATTTGAATCTCCGAGGAATAATCCGACGAAGGATGCAATAACGATGTTTTGCATAACGATGTCGTTTTCCAGTTCGTGAAGCAGCCCTCTGGCGAGGGCAGATCTAGTTGCCCTCCGGCGAGTGAAGCACAACAACCCCTTCGGAGGCATACATGTGGGGTTGTGAAATTACCCAATTGCCCATGGTCTTAACACTAGTTAGAGTCAAATATGGCCGAGGGACAATATTGACTAAGATTTAAGACTATTAAGGACTCAATTAACTAAAATTGACTTAGGGGGATTACATTGCAGATCGGATAACATTTGAGGGACCAAAAGTGCGATTTTCCCTTAATTCATTAATCAAATATTAATGTATTAATTTAATATCGATAACTCTTTATCAATTTCTTTTAAAGTTCTCAGCATTACCGCGAACCATTAAGGTGTGACTTTCTAGGTTCATGGTCAAACTAGCAACGAGTAATATTTAATAACTCATAATTAAATAACTCGTAAGTCATGAGTGACACCTAGCAGTATGTCATGACTACCTAGTTGACTATGAATATATTTTAATATATTATAATGAACCTTTCTGTTACAAATATCATGCAACATTCCTTCCACACACCACTTGTTCTGAACCAAGTAAAGGTCATGGTCAAACTTGGTCAAACCCATAAACCTGGACAACATGCCTATTCAATATTCTTAACCTGAAGTCCAACTTTATTATACCAAGTACACTTCATGGCCAGAGATTCTCGTTGTATGATTATTGAATAGACTGGAACATCCTTGTTACCTCAAGGCGGTGGATCCTCTATTGAACGCACACATGTCTCTGTACAATACTGAACTAGGCCACCAAGTACACTTATAGTCCCATAAGGAACAAAAGGCGCATACTGGCAAAAAACTAGTCCACCATATGTACGAGACAACCATGTCGTCTCAAGTCAAATGATTATTGCATACTTGTAACATACAACATACCGATGACACGTAGGTAAACATCATGCGATATGTTGTAGTCAGTCATTGTTCAATGACTTGTTCTCTAACAATCATCCACATGTCCACTCTCTGTATCTCATACAGAATGGCATGAGACTCACCATAAGAAGGACAATGTGCTAGCCTTATCGGAATTCTAATGCCTAATTAGAATTCCTATGACTAGGAACATTTTACAATACTTCATTTATTAATTCTTCGTCACTCATATTTTTAACTCTTTAAGAATGAAGAATTAAGAAGATTGTACGGAATAATATCAAATATTAGCTAAGCCAAAATATATAAATAAAAACAATTATTTATTGTATTTATTTAATAAGAAATTAATGCCCAAAACAATAAATGTTGGCTCCTAGGGCATACATGTCTAACAGTCAGTAGAACTCAAAAAAAAATTATCTAATTCAATACAATTCATATAGTTATCATCTGGTATCAATTAGCCAGGATTTTCTAAATCCTAACAGAACCTTCGATCGTATCCAATGCCCACTACCGCGTTGCTCAGGTCTCTTCGTCGCCCGAAGCTGATTGATTATTCACATTATTGAGCTTGATCCGATCCTGGTGGGGTTGATTTATGAACTAGTAGCTGACTTATGTTTATTACGATAAGATGCCCCATATATTGATAGCATCCATTCACTGCAAATTCCAACTCCTTTAAATTATTGGAGTGAATCAGTAGAATCACTTTACTTCCGAATTAATGTCTTTGAGACGAATGGACCGTGACAGTTGGAGTCAATTGCGTCGCAGACGTAGCTTTAATGTTCAGTGTCAACTTGGTAATGGATTCGATGCATTACACTCAATTGTTTTCTATGCTTTTAAAAATTGGTGTCTCGTTTGTTATAGTTTCAATCACATAGCATCTGATTGTCTTAGTTGCTTTGATGTTTAGTGTCAACTTTGTAATTGATAAGCGCCAAGAATAGTCGATTTTAGGGTCGACAATATTATGTAGTTTTGTCACCTATTTGTAATAATTTCATGCGTAAAAGACTCTGATGTGATCAAAGGTTCTAATTCAACTTTAGAGCATGTTTTAAAGTCATTTCCCCAGAACGGAACGGAGCAGCAAGCAAATAAGCAACCGGGCAGGATTCATTCACAAAGACTTCACGCATGAATTGAAGGGAGTGTGGATCACTTCCAGTACGCGTCCACGCCCCCATACACGTGTGAACGCAACGTGACTTGGCCATTAATGGCTATTTCGGGATTTTGACTTTAGGATGACTATTTAAACCCTTCTCTTGCATTTTGAAAGGAGAGCCCTAATTTTCTAGATCTGAAATCACTTTGTTTTCTCCCCTTTGGGGGAAAACCCCCATTTTCTCTTAGCTTAAATTGATTCATCAAGAGTAGATCTAGCTAGGTGGTCAATGCAAGATGTAATAGGATTCTTACCTATGGATGGTAACTCTTCTTTACTTTAATCTAGTTTAATTTCGTTGCCATTTCTTTTCGATCTTTTATTGCTTTCTCTTGTTATTTCTCATGATTTTTAGATTATATAGGGGATTGGTGGCCCCAAACTAGTTGTGTGGTTGATTTGTTAAGAAATTTCCTGAAAATTGTAAGCTTGATGTATTTAGATTCAAATGCTTGTGTGGTTGATGTTTGAAATGCTTTGTACCTAAGTGTGGCCACATTAGGTAGCAAATCCTGTGAAAGTGTGTGTGTGCGCGCGATAGCGGCCTCTCACGAGTCCAACTCATCCACATCCCCGCCCTCTATGCAGAAGGATGAGGCTCGGGAGGAGTGGTAGACAAGGTGTTCGATGAAATGCCCCAACCAACTGAGGATGTGGGAGTCCGAGTGTGACGCCACTCGGTGATGTGCCGTGAACTCCCTAGTCGAGTCCAAATCATGTTGTTTACAAATCCGTTAGTAGAACCAACCATGTATGCTAGCTAAGAGTCCCAATCTCCATTTCCCTTTCTTAGCCCATCTATTTAAGTTTAGAATTCTTTTATCAATGTCATTTGAGTCTTGGTCATTCACACAACTCTTTTCCTCCCAACCTCCTAAATGCCAACGCGATACTCGACTCCAATCTGTCCTCCTTGAGAGACCGACACTCGGAGAGTCTTGACTCTCCGTTTTACCCTTCTTATTCCATCACTTCACCTCACCTAAAACTACTACTTCAAATTGGCGTCGTTGCCAGGGAGGGCAAACGGTTTTTGAGTCGTTTTGACATTTAGAAAGTTGTTTGTTAAGAGTTCTTGAATTGCTTTACTTTGTTTGTTTTATTTTTCTTATTTTACTTAACTGAATTGGAATGTGAGTTTGTTTCCCTTGAATATTTTGTGCTCACGTGCAACGATCTCTAGTTGCAAAAACTTATTGTTGGTTAAGCTTATGCAGGAAATTCATATGGAAAATCATCAAAGGAGCTTACCAATAAATGCTTATATGAATCCACATGGTCACCCATACCATAGAGGACAACATTTCAGAACATTGTCTCCCCAAACCTTTGAACATCACCCTTATTATCATTCATATCCTTATTTTTATCCACTACCTTACTACTATATCCCACCTATATCTCCATACTCAAATCCTTATCCTATCTATAACCCCTCCGCCAAATATTGTTTCTTATGAGCATAAAGAAGATGAATCATTAAGTTCTATAGCTGAAAATATCAACAACCAATTACACCATGTGATGAGGAAGATCGATCCACATTGTGATTTACCCACAAGACCCATCCATCCATCCAAAAATGATCCTTTACCTTCTAATATATCTCTACCAAAACGCAATTATGCACCACAATTCTATTCTAACTTTCATTTGAATCCTTGTTCACTATCTCCTACTCCATATTTTACCCATGATCATTACTTCATGAGGTTACCTTCAGATGAATTTTCACCGAACAATGATGATATTAAGATTCTCAAAGAAAAGGTGGAAACATTTATACAAGTAGCTAATGAGGATACAACTAAGCTGAAAACAGAGCTCCGGAGCGAGATGAAAAAGTATCTTACCAATCTTCGGGAGGAAGGACTTCTTCTAGATGTCATTGAAGCCAAATTGCTTACCATGACGGAGGAACTCATGAATCGAATTTCACCTCGTCATGACTACACCACCATGGATGACTGTCCGATGCTCGAAGTTGGACAAGAAAAGACTAGAGTGGAGGAAAGCAACAAGTGTTGAAAAGAGAACAAAGGAGAAAACGACAAGATGATAGAAACTTTACGGTTCACTGAAATTTTGACTCCAGTGTCGACCGAACAAAGAGACTATGAAACTGAGAGTGAAGATGATGACAACATTGAAGTTGTCTGGGAAGATGACAAGCCAGGACTAGGTACACTCCTTAACCTTTCTCATGACATAGAGTTTGGAAATCATGATGATTGTATTAATGAGAACTTTACTCATAATATTTGCGAGGATGATAATGAGTCGTTTTATTCTTGTGTTTATGGATTTGAGGAATACTAGTGTGTTGAAAGGGATGGTGAGAAAATATTAGAAGTGTTAGAGCAAACTGCGGTGTCTACGAAGAAGTTTGACCTTCTCAACACGTTTCCTAGGGAAAACTTGGATATTCTAGGTGGAGGAAATGAGACTTATGACTTTACAAGTGTTCAAAATTTTACTCTTGTTAAGGAAACCTATAGGGGAAGACTAAGAGTAGAAGAGGGAAGGAGAATGCATAATATTTTTGAAAAATTTGAAAGAACTTGCATTGACTATGCTTACCAGTTTACATTAATTACCATTCCCTTTTTTGTTTGTGAATTTAAGGACGCTCCACATCTTCGAGCGATTGATGGGTGTCGAAACCAACAAATAATAAATATTTACTCTTATGAATTGTAATAGTGATGAGCAAGGTCGTACCCACAGAGATTGGTTAGACTTATCTTTAGCAATAGATTTAATAAATAATGAAATGAAAATCGAAACTTAAATAGCAACAATAAAATGGAAAATGGAAAATAATATCAAATAGCAAATAATTATCAAGTAAATGTCAATGGCAAATGATATCCAACCCAAGGAATAATATCAATTTAATTCTAACAAGACATATATTGATTTGCAAGCCAAACTAACTTTACTCTTTACTAGATTGGTTATGGTTATTAACAAGCTCTAACAACCTGTCTTTCCTTACTTCGTTGGTAATCAAAACAAGCTCTTTAATTACTTCCCTAGCTAATAAACAACCCTAAACAAGCTCTTAGGATTTAATTTACTAACAGCATTACACTGCTGGAAATTTCGCTATTTCCGTCCAACAGTTCCGTCCAACAATAATATTGGTCGGTAATTTTAAAAAAATCACAACTTTCCATCGTAAATATGATTGGACGGAAAGTTGGACAGAAATTCCGTCCAACAGTCACTCGTTGGACGGAAGTTCCGACCAACACTAAATGTTGGTCGGAATTTCTGTCTAACGCGTGAGTATTGGACGAAAAACCAAATTGACTGGTAGGTGAAACGGAAATTGGTAGGTATTATTAATTACCGTCCAACAACATTGTTGGACGGAAATTTGAATATTTAACCACCTACTGCGTATTTCAGCTCATTTTCTTCAACTTCCTTCTCTTTTTACTCTCTTCTCTACTGTCAAATTTGTTCCTTTGTTCGAAATTAGTATGGGTAACAACATATAAAGTAATTTTTGACAAAGTATATTGCAAATCCAGGTATGAGTTAAAAATAATAGCTTTTAATTTGTGTTTGTATTTATTTGTACTGTGTATATGGACATACTACATACACACACACACACACACACACACACACACACACACACACACACACACATATATATATATATATATATATATATATATATATTTATTATTTATGTATTTACTCACGTATTATCATATTAATTATAGGTGTGCATATTATAAATTAATATATTAATATATAATGTACATGACGTAATGTATATTATTTAGGTGTCCATATTTTATATATATATATATATATATATATATATATATATATGTATATATATAATTTTTGTGATTTTGAGATATTTGTATTTTTATACTAGGTATATATGGATAGTATACCAGAACATCGAAAATGGATGTATAATCGATTGTTGCCTAGAAAGAGAGGATACACTGATGAGTTTTTAGCTGGTGTTGAGGAATTTGTTAATTATGCATGCACACTTCCAGTATACGAGTCGACAAATACAATTAGATGTCCATGTAGTAAATGCAAGAATAGAGTACACGTATCTGCTGATGAAGTCCGTGTTCACTTGTATAGGAAAGGATTTGAACCATGTTATTTGGTATGGACGTGTCACGGTGAACCTGTCCCCACAGTAAATGAACAATTTCCAGAGACACGTAATGAAAACAATCAATATGAAACGTTGGTGTTTGATGTAGGTGGTTCATCATTTATTCCATTTAATG
>CP025656.1:3579749-3693655 GCA_003576665.1 Ipomoea trifida
ATATTTTTGTTGTAAATAATTTTAATATTTAAATATTATCGTTTTGAATTTCGATATTGTCTACATTACTTTGTTTATGATATAGAATGTGTTGATTACAGGTAAAATAAAATTATAGCAAAATCAAATCAAAATAATAAAAATAATTTATATAAATAAAAAATTTCCGTCCAACGGGTCAAAAGTGGACGGAACTTCCCTTTCTTAAATTCATTGGGTTACCACTAGGACTTTCCGTCCAACAGATTGAAGTTGGACGGAATTTCCCATTCTTAAAATGGTGGGTGATCATTTGTATTTTCCGTCCAACATGTCAAAATTGGACGGAAATTCCCATTCTAGAAATGGTGGTTTACCGTTCGGAATTTCCGACCAACTTTGTCCCGTTAGTCGGAATTTCCGTCCCACATATGATGTTGGACGGAATTACCGATGTTCATTTTTCCGGAGCATCGTTTTGGTCGGAATGTTGGTCGGAAACCTTATTACCGACCAATAACCCCCATTTTCCGTCCAATTTGCGTTGGACGGAAATAGCAGGATTTCCAGCAGTGTTAAAAGAATTAGAAAGACTACCAATCCTAGCCAACAAACTCATAAGCTCGGTTCATTTAAGCTAGACTATATATCTTCATAACACAAACTGAAAATCAGTTATAATCAAATTGTGCTATTTGCTATCAACATCAGAACACTTAAACAATTACGGATTCAAGATTCTGACTAGCAATTTAATAACTTGATAATTGAACAATGAGCCCTATTGCAACAATTAACCAAGCAATAATTCATATATATGAATATAACAGAAGATATATAGATAATAAAGTGCAAAGAATAATTTATGCTAAATAAAGCTTACTGGTCTTGTAGAATCAAACTTCAATAATCCTCGAATTGGAAAAATAAGAACTCAACAGTACATCGTAGGGATTGTTTACAAAATAAAAATATATATAAATATATTAATATATTAATTCTCTAAAAAAGAGAATTTAGGGACACTATATATATATATATATATATATATATATATATATATATATATATATATATATATATATATATATATATATACACGTGTGTGCCAGGCAACAAAAGTAAATCAAAATGAATTAAAAATGGGATGCCCTACAAAGCAATGATGCTATTCTATTTATACATGAAGAATTGCGCAATTTGCGCCAATTACAAGGAGGAGAGTAAAAATTGGTAGCATGCAAGAAGTCTTCTTCCGATTCCGTCGCTACTGCTGTTGGAGGCCTTCGCACGTTGCAATCCATGATGATTGATGAGCTGCTTGTTATTCTACGTACATAACAAACTAAAGGAAAAAGGGGATTATAATCTTATTATATTAATATAATTATAAATTGGTTCGTTGTTGGCTGCTGAACTAACAAAACAAATCAAATTATTTGGTTTAGATTAAATTTAGGGAAAATCGCACTTTTGGTCCCTCAAATGTTATCCGATCTGCAATGTAATCCCCCTAAGTCAATTTTAGTTAATTGAGTCTTTAATAGTCTTAAATCTTAGTCAGGGGCAACATTTGAGGGATCAAAAGTGCGATTTTCCCATGAATTAATTTAATATTGGGTAGTTTTGGGCTTTTAAAGGCTAGCACCTTTAGGCCCAAACCCAGGCTATATATATGTGCCTTACGCTATTTCTTATAGAGAGAAGTAATACAAAGATTAGTCAGAAAAGAGTTTCACGTAAAATCTCTGGGAGTTCTCACGTGCCCGGCCGGTGGACAGACTAGAGGCCGGACAATTGGACGGTTCAAGCTGTTGATTCTGTCAAAGCACGCTTCAAGGGTAAAATCTTCTAACTTCCTTTTTACATAGAATCTTAGAAGAAGCGATTTGATGCTTCCGCTGCGTATGTATGAATTTTTCTAACACTGACTCTGTTACAATGTAGTATCTGTTCATAGCTACTTTCTTTCTCAACCTACTGAAGCACAAAGAGTCAACAGATGCCTCCACTGAGACTCGAACCCACTCCCTTTCACATGAGAGTGTACACCGGGTGCCGCTTGACCACAAGGCCTTTGGCGAATTAGATAATTTAAGGATAGAATCTCAGAAAAACTAAAAATAGGAGAATCTTAAAATAGAAAGTCTGACTCAAATATATAAAGTCAGCATAATCATTTTAAAATTCTTAGAAGATATTTATTAAAAACAATATTACCGCTACAATTTAGGACAAATTTTAATTTAAAAACACGATTAATTTTAGATTTTTATTCTTCTAAGAAATACTACGTAGTAATTAAACGTGTGTTGAAGTTTTCAATATATTGTCATACTTGCCAGTAGTTAGCCTTCGAATTAAGTAATTTAAAAGAAAAAATATTTTACAAGTTGGCCATATTGAGGCATAATTATATTAATTAAATATGTGAATAATGTATTCCCTTTGGTTGATATGATGATGATGTGAATACAAATTTCAAATTTCAAATTATTGTTAGTAATATATAATAAAATAAATTTAGAGTTGTTTGGATGTCACATTTATCATTCAAACTAGCATTTTGTACGTGCGATGCGCGAAAGCTTATGTCCAATATTAAAATATTAATAAATAAAAATAATTAAAATATATAATTCAAATTATATATACACAAATAATATATGTATTTTATACACACATATATGATTTACCATTCATAGAAATTTAATTAAAATATAATCAACTATTAAATAGAAATTAATAATTTAAATAAAATGACAATTAAATAATAGGAAAAAGATATGATAGATATAGGTGTATGGTAATAATGATGGAGTTAAAACTAACGGTGTTATAACGGTGTAAGGGTAGTTTTGTATAACAAGAATGTAGTAGGCCGGCACAATTTTGTCTAATAACATTGAAGTGTACAACATTTATTAGCATCCAAAAAGAGGGACATAAATCAATGATATAATCTTGATTAAGACTTATTATGTTTTTAGATTTTAAATTGACTATTATGGCATTTTAATAAAGTTTTAAAAAATTGTAACGTTTTTTTTTTATTAATTAACTTTATATATATTGGCTAACCTCAACTAACACAAATAGTAAGAAGATAAGGAAGAGATAAGGTGCAAAAGAACTCCCAAATGAAAGATGGGTGAGATCTGAGCCGTTGATCAAATCTAGATCAACGGCTTAAATCAATGATTTTTTTTTAAATGCACTTCTTGCCAACATACACGCACTGTCTCAAACTGATGAACCTTAAGATATCAAACTACTACCTTAAGTTATAAAACTACACATCTCAAGTTATAAAACAATGCACATTAAGTTTAAGCTGATGCACCTTAAACTAGAAAAGTGACGCAACTTAAGTTTTAAACATACACGCCTTAAGCTATAAAATTATGCACATTAACCTAACTTAAGCACCTTAAATTTTAAATTGATACACCTTAAACTAGAAAGTGGCGCACATTAAACTTTAAACATACGCACCTTAAACTATAGAGTTACGCACCTTAAGCACAGAAAATACGCACCTTAAGTTGACTAATTTTTTAATAACGTTGATTTTGGCAAGATCAATAGTTAACATCAAACCTTATTTTTCACCTAAGATTTTCTTTGCACCTAATTCTTTATCTACGAAGATACATACAAAAATTTTAAGCAATAATCAATATCTTATGTATCTTCCTATTATCTCTTAATATTATTTAGGTGTGTTTGGTTGATGGGTTTTTTAGCTATCAGGAATGTGAATCAAAGTCATTGATATTGTTTGGTTGACAGGTTTCTAGAGAGATTTGATTACCCCTTAATTTGAAAACTCATTATATAATAAAATAAGGTTTCATTCCATTATTCCCCCCTCCTAATTGGTAATTTGATTTTTAAGTTTGGATTAATGCTTTTAGATTTTTATTTTTATTTTTTTATTCATATTGGTGCTTTTGATGTTTTTATAATAGAATAAATTGTCTTGATTTTTTGTTCTTGTATTTTTAAAACATTTACTAGTATTTTACCCGTGCGGTGCACGGAACATTTTTTATTATTATGAATTTAAATAAAAAAAATTAAAAATATAAATATATTAAAATGTACAATATATTAATATAGTTGAATTTTCATATATTTGGTCAAGTGTTTATTATCATAGCATACAAAAAATTTTGTATGATTAATATAATCTCTAATCATGTACATATTTATATAAATTTATAGAGAAAAATTTACATAATTAAATTGAATTATTCCTAATCGTATTTCATATATATTATAATTCTAACAATATGAATAATAACTAAGAAAATTATACTTAGAAATTAAAAAAATATAAAATTTAAATTCTGTATATGTGATTTTAAACTCTAATTAGACGCATTTTCTTATATGATTGTGTAATACATTGTATATACAAATAATATTTATTAATATGTATATATGAAAATTCTATAATATAATTTATGTAATTATAATTTATATTGATATATTATAATTATGAGTTTAGATATATTTTAAAATAAATTTTTATAAGTAATCATTGTGGTAATTAACGTGTATAATTACACCAGTAATCGCATTTCTATAAAAAAAAAATGTGTATATATTTTCACATTGTACAAAATACTATAAATATAATATATGTCTACATAAATGGATAAAAAGAGAAATGGATAATTTTTTTTATTATATAGATATTGATAAATATTATATACTCTGTAATTTAAATTTGCATTGATATTTGAGTTTTGTGTCAAAATCTACTTTGGTGATATTTTAAACTTTGAGTAACACTTGTGTAAGACCGTCTTACAAGTCTCAATCCATAAGACGGATTGGATCTTTGATTAATGGATCAAATATTTGATTAATGAGTCGGATCTTTGACCTCATTAATTAAATATACGACCCGTCTCACGGATTGAGGCCATGAGACGGTCACACACAAGTTTTTGCCTTAAACTTTTGTTTGTTATCATAAATAGTAATAGATGTCTGGAAACCATTTAGTTTTGTTTCTAAATATTTTCAAACCCATAAATGTAAAAAATCAAAACATCTCTAGATCACCATTTAAATAATAGGTCCATAATAGACCTATGATATGTTTTTAAATAATTTATTGAAATTTATTTCTTTTAGTTCTATTATCTCTTATTATTCTTCATTTTAAATTGATAGATCTCGAGATGATGCATCATTCTTAAATATGTGAATTTCAATTAATTTAATAACATTATATTTAAATGTGAGACATTTACCCATTAGCATTATTTTAAAAAAAAAAACTTCGCAAATATAGGTTAGTTCAATTAGTTTATTTTTATGTTAGTTTTTCTTCAGTTATGTTATTAACGTAAATTAATTTGTTTTGGACTCATAATATTTAAATAATAACTAATATTTTAGATTTGTAAATTTTTATAATTTATTATATTTTATAAAATTTGTTTACATCATTTGTAGTACAAAACCTTTAAATTAATGCAATAATACTTATATTTGTTATTAGTAGAATGTTAAAAACACAATAATGATATATCATAACAAATACTACATTGTAACAGAGTCAGTAGTACTAAAAAAAAGATATATTTTACCTTTCACATTTTTAAACTTTGAAAACCAACATCATTTATGTAGGAAGAAATTTATATATAGTAGTAATATTATTGTTGTTAGTTTTAAAAGTTAGATGAAGTAAACAAATTGACATGGAACAATTTTTTTGGGGTGAACTTTTGACATGTAACAATAATTCAATATGTATATATCTTTTCAAATCAAATTAAATTATTTTAATTTTAACAATTTTAATTAAAATTTAAATATAAAACAAATGAAATTAAAAATATCTATAATAAAAAATACTAAATTGAATAGAAGATTTCAATTTTATCTTATTAGAATAAATTAAATTTGACATATCTATTTTGATTTAGAATTTTTTAAATTTTAATAAAATATATATTTTTCCTTTTTATAAATTTTATTTCCATTAAATTATCATATTATTATTATTTAATGACTTTAAAAAGGATATATACATATATATATATATATATATATATATATATATATATATATATATATATATAGCAATATAATAATGGAAAATAGAATTATAAATAACAATGAGATTTGTTTTTGTTTTATTTTGAACCAAAGTTTAGTTTTATGCGCATGAAAAGTTTAAAAAAGAATTATTTCAATTGTCGTACGTAATTAGGTTGATTTAATATAATTGTATGTTTATTTAATACATAAAAATAAAAATACAAATATTGGTGTTATTTAAAATTTTTATTTAGAACTTTATAATGATATATATTTTTTATATATTAATTTTATTTGTATATAAAAAAATGAAACTTAAGTTGAAAAAAAATATACTGAGTATTAGTTTAGTGTACCTTAAAAGTAGGCCATGATTCGTGGTTGAATAAATGTTTTAGGCCATCATTACTATAAATTAAATTAATCATTTTTTAGGATGGACGGAAAAACAACACTCCTGTTTTAATATATATTATTATGTAAGTCTATGTTAATTTTAATTATATATTGCAATAGTATTGTAAAAAATCAATCTACAACATTTTAAAAATTAACCAATATCATATTAAAATGAATATAATATAGTGATTTAATATAATTGTATGTTAATTTAATACATTAAAATAAAATATTAATATAGGTGTTATTTAACAGTTTTTAATTAGAACTTTTTTAATAATATATTTTTATATATTAATTTTATTTGTATATAAAAATAAAAACTGAACTTAAGTTGAAAAATAATATACTAAGTATTAGTTTAGTGTACCGTAAAATAGATCATGATTCATAGTATAATAAATATTTCAGGTAATAACTACTATAAATTAAATTAACATATATAGCATTTTTGTAATTATTTAATTAGGTAAAAATGATTGTAATTTCAAATTTCAAAACAAAAGTATTTTTTTTAGGATGAGCGTGAAAATAGCACTTTTGTTTTAATATATATATATATATATATATATATATATATATATATATATATATATATATATATATATATAGAAATTGCGTACATTAACATAATATAGTAGTATTTTTTTGAATACTATAATATACATCATATAGTAATTTGATTGTTTATGAATATAAAATAAAAAAAATGCGCAAGATTAAAATATTTTGAACCTTAATTGAATTGCATGGTATATTATCATGAGAGGAATTTAATTACGTACATTAACATAATATAGTAATTTTTTTTTGAATACTAAAATATATATCATATAGTAATAAAAATACGCAAGATTAAAATATTTTGAACCATAATTGAATTGCATGGTATAATATCATGAGAGGAATTTAATTACGTACATTAAAATAATATAGTAATATTTTTTTAATACAATAATATACATCATATAGTAATTTGATTGTTGGGATTTTTTTTGAATATTATCATGGGAGGAATTTAATTACGTACATTAACATAATATAGTAATATTTTTTTGGAATACTATAATATACATCATATAGTAATTTGATTGTTGAATTTATTATTATTTTTTGAATATTATCATGAGAGGAATTTAATTACGTACGTTAACATAATATAATAATATTATTTTTGAATACTATAGTACACATCATATAGTAATATATATATATATATATATATATATATATATATATATATATATATATATTAAAAATACGCAAGGTTAAACTATTTTGTTTAAGGAATCCATACAAAATTGAATTGAATATAATATTTCATTAATTTCCGTGTATAATAAGGAATGGAATCATATTTTGAATATTCTGTCAATTTTAGCCATAAATAAGAAATGATAAGAAATGCTAGAATTTCTGATAAGAAATTATTATATAATATTATGTTGACCGATTTCAAATTATTTGGACTAAAATGAGCGGGAAAGCTAGCACTTCTATTTATATATATATATATATATATATATATATATATATATATATATATATATATATATAGATTCCCATTATATGATCATACGTAACCAAACAACCATATTGGTAATCATGTCAATTCAACCATACTACCAAACATACAAAATACTTTCACAAAAACTCATTACCATTACCAAGTATTTGATTATCATTCCGATTCTATGTGCGAACCAAACATACCCTTTTATTATATATACTAAATAATAAACAGCAGAGTTAATTCCAGCAGTGGTCCTCCGACTATGTTAATTTTTCAATATTAGTCATTGACAATTAATTTGGACAATTTAGGTCCGTTGACTTTCAAATTATTTCCAATGTTGGTCCTTTCGTCAAATTTTGGTTAAGTTGAGGTCAAATGAAGGGGTAAAATTGTCCGTTCACCTATTTAGAGTATTATTACTCGTATTTCTCATGTCATATACGCTGTACATATGAATATAATCTCAGTCGAAGTCTCAACCGAAGCCATATAATCTCAGTGGAAGTCTCTCCGACTGATATTATATTCATATACATTGCGTATAGGACATGAGAAATACAAGTAATAATACAACGAACAATTTTACCCTTTCATTTGACCTCAACTTAACTAAAATTTGATGAAAGGACCAATATTAGAAATAATTTAAAAATCAAGGGACCTAAATTGTACAAATTAAAAATAGGAGACTAATTTTGAAAAACCAACATAGTCGGAATACCATTATATTGTCAACCACTTTTTCTTGCTCAACAGTCAACAGGCATTGATTACTCGAGGTTCTTATGACTGTTCTTAGCACCCTCTTGCGTCTGGTATTAACTCTAGCTTTAAGCTTTGGATGATTGTAATAAAGATATCACACGAACGCTTCTTCCTCCTCTTCTACTAGTCTGTGCCGGACACGGAGAAGGATGATTATCAAAGGCGATGCTTGAGATTGAAGGCGAAAGCAGCGCCATCGCCGCCGTGCTTGAATTCATACGCCAGCTGAGCCTCGCAAATTTGCCGTTGAAATTGCGCCAAAATCAGTTATAGCTCTAACAGTCAATCAGGAATCATTCAATCGCTCCAGGTTCTCCCTATGCCTGATATATATTTTGCTCCCTAAACTAAATTTCATTTTCGTTAGTTCATTGTTTCCTAAAAATGTAAATTTACATTTTTGTAATCCCTACTAAAAATATTGGTCCATTTGTTCAAATGCATGGTTGATTTTAGTATTTTGTATTATTTTTCCTACTTTATTCTCTATTATATTATTTATTATTTACTTTTGGTAGTGAGCTGAGATTGCGAAAGAGAGATGGCTTGTGTTGCTTTAACATCACTCATTGCGACCCTTGAGCTTGAGTTTCTGCAACCCACCCCAAGGGTGTCACTTCATGATGATGATGAGGCACCAATCAAATCCTTCCTTGAAAACCTTTCTTCTTTGCAAGCCTTTCTCCAGCAAGACAAATCCAATGGTGATGGTGGTGGTGGTGCACTCAGAGATTTAGAGATCCAAATCAGAGACTTTGCACTCAAAGCTGAAGATGACATTGAAATACAACTAAACAATTTTCTTCGGGCCAAAGACACAGAGTATGAAGAAAAAGTTTCCCAGATTCTCCATCAGACCACGCAAGAAGCAGCAGAAAGCGCAAAAGAGTTGTTGAACATAATCAACTATAGTAGAAAAAGCAATGAAGAAGTTGATGATGATGATGAGGCAAATGAAGCTCAACCATCAAAGCTCAGAAAACATTCTGCCGCTTCCAAGTCTGCCAATGTTGAGTCTGATGGATCCTCCTCCCCCTCCCATGGCTTCCAAGGAGCAGCAGAAAGAGCTGAAGAGTTGTTGTACATAATCAACTATAGTAGAAGAAGCAATGAAGAAGTTGATGATGATGATGATGAGGCAAATGAAGCTCAACCATCAAAGCGCAGAAAACATTCTGCCGCTTCCAAGCCTGCCAATGCTGAGTCTGATGGATCCTCCTCCTCGCATGGCTTTCTAAAGCCTGAGGGCACAATGGTTGGGCGTCACCATGATTGTACAGTGATAAAGGTCCAACTCTTTACTTCCCTTTTTGAATCACCAAAGTTAATCTCAATTGTTGGAATGGTGGGTATTGGAAAGACTACTTTAGTAAGAAATTTGTATGAAGATCCATCAGTTGCATCCCATTTTGATGTAAGAGCTTGGGTTACTATACATCAAAAATACAATAAGACCAGAATGCTAAGCGACCTTCTTCAGTCAATTACGCCAGCGGAGCCAAATGTAATTAAAAAGGGAAGCACTCCAGATGAACTACAAAGGCAGGTAAGGAAATGCTTACGTGGTAGGAAGTATCTGATTGTTTTGGACAACATTATGAGCAATCAATCTTGGACTGACATCAGAAAGTGTGTTTCTGATGACAAAGTTGGAAGTTGCATATTACTAACCACTAGACACATCAACCAATATACCTACTGGAACAGGTATGTCCATCACATGACTTTGCTAGATCCAAAACAAAGCTGGGAACTATTTCGTAATATCCTTTCTATTGAAGAGCACTTGGCCCCTAAATTTGAAAAAATTAGGAACCATGTTGTGGAGAAATGTGATGGATTACCGCAGTTAATCGTTGAAGTTGCGAAATGTTTATCTAAATATAAATACAACAACATACAACAAGAGTGGGAAAAGATTGAAAAGGAATTAGAGTCATTGGGACTTTTAGATCGCAATACAATCACTATCAATTACAATCCGTTGCCAAATCATTTGAAAGTTTGCTTTCTGTATTTTGGAGTCTTCCCAAAACGTTATAAAATTCTGGTTAAAATGCTTATAAGGTTGTGGATTGCTGAGGGATTTGTGAAGTCATTGAAAGATAAGGACTTAGAAGATCAAGCTTATGAGTATTTACTAGAGCTTATTGATAGAAGCTTTCTCTTACTTCAAAATATAAGTACTGACGGCAAAATCAAGACTTGTAGAATGCACAGTGCTATGCATAGCTTTTGTGTAGTAGAAGCTCAGAAAGAAGGTATTTTATGTGCAGTAAATACTCAGCAACATTCAGGATTGTCATTAAAAGCATTTGCGAATTCCTGTCGTTGGCTAAGTTTGTACTCACATAGTTTTGACTATTATGTGATCTTTGGTACAAACATCCCTCGCTCCATTTTCTTCTTTCATGAAAATCCTGAAATGTTTGTTCCTCCCAAGCTGTTAAGAGTTTTGGCTTTTGATAATTCTATATCACTTCAAAGAGTGCCGGTGCAATTAGGGGATTTAGTTTTTCTAAAATACTTATCCATGCCACTGTGGTTCCAGGATTTGGATGATGTAGTGTCAAATAATCCAAATTTAGAGACACTTGTTGTTTACGGTAATGGGGCACCAACTGTCCATTTGCCATCCAGTATTTGGAAGCCACCACAATTAAAGCATCTCGAACTTGGCAATTCATATATAGTTGATCCTCCAAGTGCATATAAGAAGAATTTACAAACATTATCTTGGGTGGTGAGACCAGCTCATTGCAGAAAGGAGGTGTACAACAAGTTTCCTAACATAAAAAATCTGAAAATTTTGTTGAAGGATGACATAGAGTCCTCTAGTCAAATTGGAGGATGTTGTAGTAATCCTATTATTTTGGATCATTTTGACTATTTGAAATGGCTTGAGAAGCTAAGCATATCAGTTTCTATTGGTTGCAATGCAGCCCTTCCAGAACTGGCTAGGTTTCCATCAAGACTGAAGAAGTTGAAGTTGAGTGGTACTAATATTTCTGAGATGGACTTAAATATAATTGCCAAGTTACCCGAGCTTATGGTGCTCAAGTTGGAAAATGCCTTCCATGGAACAGTATGGAATATTGGTTATATTGCTCATGGAGGATTTCGTCAATTAATATTCTTGCTCCTTGAAGCTAAAGAACTCAAGAAGTGGGTAGTTAGCTTTTGGGGTCACTTTCCGAAGCTCAGGCACTTAGTTTTAAGATCATGTAGCTGTTTGGAACAGATCCCAGAGTTCAGGTTTACCAAGTTGGAGACAATTGAGTTGGAGGGGTGTCACTCTTCCCTTGTCACTTTTGCCAAGCAGTTTCAACAGAAGAGAATATTACAAAATCTTAAGGTTAGAAGCTAAAGCGTGTTTCATTCTTAATTTTTATTTCTTTTCTATTCAATTCTGATTTTTTTTTACTATTTTATTTTTCTGATCCCAATTTTTTTTGCATTATTTTCCACAGATCAAAATCTTGGACCCCAAATATGATGAATCACAAAATACACATACTAAAGTGTCAATGTAAAACGACTTTGGCAGCCTCATAGGATAGAACTGTTAGAAAATGGTATGTGTTGTGTTACAAGTGCTGATATTTCAATTGTGTAATTTTTGCATTTAGAATCAGGCTTGTATAGTTGTATATACAAAATATAAATTCATTTTTATAATTTAGAACAATATCATTCTATGACCAAGTTATAATTTCTAAATTGGGAAGCTGGTAATGCTCAATAGGTGATGTAGAGGTAAGAGGAATTTCTTGGTTATTTTGTTCTGTCTCTTTGATTGATATTTGATTTGCAAGGCTAATTAAGTATAATTTTGTAAACTTCTGTTATTAGAATTGACTATAAATACCCTCCATCATATGCATCGTGTATGGCTTCAAAGCAACAATTTGACAGTGATCTTGGTTTTAAAGAAAAGGTCAAAATCCTTGTAAATAGAGTGGTGAGAAGTACAGGAAATGTTTGGCACAATTCTATGAAATTTGTTTAGCAGAATTCAAAAGGTTTTAATTTCCTGCAACTTGGAGAAAAATATACTGAAATTTCTTTCTTTTGTTAAGATGAATAAGGGTTTTTTTACATACAGGAAGGGCTCATGGATAACACGTGTTTAAAAAATGATGTTCAATAAAACCAAACATCTGACATTTTTGGTAGAATAAATTAAAATCAAGAAGTAAAATAAAATTTGAGTAGAGAGTATACATATTACTGATATTTTAGAAATCAAAGATGTGAATTTTCAAATCAAAGAGGAGTTTAATGTGATACTTGTGTGTCATATGTGCATCAGGTTAAGATATGTTAGAAGTTAAGTGCTCTATATTCCTAACCACATCTTCTTGCAAGCTAAGCTGCAAATATAGGAGGTTGATTTCCATCTGATCGATGATAGTGGTACTTGATAGTGGTACTTAAACTTAAGTTCTCCCAATCCTATCGGAAGTAGCCTTTTGGATGACTCCTTGGGCTTGAGTACCTATCATTAGTGCTCTTGTTGCCAGGCTAGTGTTAGCAGTCTAGAGTGAGCCACTGTGAATATCAACTTATCAAGTGGTAAGTAGTAATGACTAATGACCGCAGGAATAAACTATTAACCTAATGGGCCCATTCCTAAAAGGGCCTAGGATTTTGTAGGAATGTGTTTAAGAGAAATACCTTTGAACTGAGTTGTTCTCTCTCTGTCTCACACAGTTTTGAGGAGAGTACACCATCCTATATATATGAACTTGAGGACATATGGTATGGTCACAGGTTTCCATATACCACTACCTCAAAACCCTAGCTTCCAACTTTCCTAATATGCAGGATACCATATTTGATGCATATACCTTATTATAACAGATTTCAACAGTCTGCATGCCAAATGAAATGAAATGGTGTTGCTGCCTTGTTCAGATAATTGAAAGATACAAATGAATTGTTCCTCATGACTTCTTCAACTGTACTGATCTTCAATTCAAAACTTAAGATTCTTGTTTGGTGCTTTAATTTTCTCCCTTTGTTACTCAGTAAATTCCAAGTGCTATCATTGATCACAATTGCCTTGTTTCAAAAAATGACTTTGTTTCTCATTTGCAGGCCATTTAGGATGACTTGGAGCCCAATTTCACTTGTGAATTGTGCAATAGTCCATCAATTTGGATAATCTTGACTATTTGGAAGGGCTTAAGAAGCTAACGATTTATTTTTTATTGGCTGCGCTGTAAGTCTGTAATGCTTCGAATCAGTCTATGTCTGGAGATGTTGAGATTGAGTGGGCTTAATTTCGCACAAAAGGTATTTAACAGTTATTGGCATGTTGAGTCAGTTTAAGAAGTGGGCTTAATCTCTCTTATTTTAGTTTCCATTGTTGCTGTTGACTGAGCGAGCTTGAAGTACTGATCATGTATTTCTTAGGTGAGATTCCTAGAAATATTCCTTGAATCAAGCACCCCCTAATTAAATCCCTAAATGGCTTTGCTTTTGACATTCGGAAAACTAGTTAGCGAGGAAAGTTTGTTTTCTGATTTGTATGATATGATGTGTTATATGTATGTATAAAAACATATTTACCAACACATTATATTGTTGCTGTTTTGTAGATACTCTGATCTGTTGTCTCTAGAGGGGCTTCCAAGTCCCTGCATGAATGTGGTTTACAGGATCGGAGGCTCAAATGGCATGTGGCAGTTTATTGACAAGAAGATGTCATGTCATTACATACCTCATCTATCTTCTGAAATTGGTATATAATTTGGCGTGACATACTTAGATGTATAGATATATTGAAGGTTTTAATTTGGTTGTTTCCTTAGACCTCAGCTGTGAAAATGTGCAGTCAGGCTGGATGACACTATGATCTAATCCAATAACATAATGCAGAAGATATTCTTTGACAGAAGACGAATTGTTTCTGATTTGCAGGCCATTGAAGATGACTAGTTTTCTGGTTTCTTTTTCAAAAAAATGCATTTGATATTGTTTGACAGCCAAAATTTTCCCATTTGCAAGGGTTCAAAATCCTGAAGTCAGTAATAAGTAACCATTTCATTTTAAGTTTTAACTGAGCATTCCTTTTGCAATTACATATTGATTTTTACCTTATTAATTTAAAAATAAGTATTGACTATTGAATGTGTGAGTTTTTCTCTTTTGTGCAGCCAAAAAGTGTTCAACATTGAAGATGATCAACCGAGAGAAACAATATTAAAGGTTGTTGGGCAGCGGTAGAAGGTTTTTAAAACCAGATTAGTGTGTAAGTACATTAACTCTATTTTTATGATGACGATGATGTGTTTTGCACTCGTTAACGTGTAAACAGGGTAGTGAGGAGATTTTTAAAAGGTTGATAGAAACTTGGAGTGCAGTTGAAGGCACTTGTAGGGGTGGGTACTACATTTTCCTTTTTTGTGCAGATGAATGTGCACTTGTAGAACATGGCTGGGAAGAGCTTGTGCGCTACACCTGTTCAAAATAAGATAATAAAAATCAAATATCTGAATTTTTGATAGAACAAAATCAAAAAAGAAAATTAAAATTTGCTTAGAGGTTCATATATGCTAGTGTTCTTTTAGAAATCAAAGATATCAGTTTTGAAAAAGCAAGGAGTTTTGTGTGATACCTTAATATCATTCTTGCAAAGTTATAGATATAGACATAGTGAAGTGAAAGTAGAGTAAATGGTTCTTCCAAAGTCTTCTTGCTTGCAGGCACTCACTGGTTGGTTTCCATCTGATGAGAATGCATATCCCAAAGCCAGCCATGTGGGCTTTGTTCTTGTCTTAGTAGAAGATGGCAGATGCTTATGAACTTGAAGAAGTGATGTTTCTAAGCTGATTGATTACTTGACAATTAAGATCAAGAGCCACTGTAAATCTGCACCTATCTTAGCTTGTAGAAAAATTTCAAACTGGGAAGCTGGTAGTGCTCAAGCTATCAGAGATGTAAGCAGAATTTCTTGGTTATTTGTTCTGTCTCTGCCTATTGCGTATATGTGATGATCATACTATACATCTCTGTTTCTTTTCTCTACCTCTTGCAATTATTCCTGACTACTAATGTGCTTTAGCAGATTGGTATGTCAATTAAATACCGTTTTCAAAAATTTTCAATCTGGGAAGCTGCTAGTGATCAAGTATTAAAGATCTAGAGGAAAGAAGAATTGCTTCATTATTTCCTTCTAATTGAAGGATGTATTTCGTTTCAACTAAAACTTTTAAATTTATAGTGAGACTACACTTATTATAATCGTAAAAACTTCTTCATGAGATTGATTACGTCCATTCCAGGCATTCTGTAAGGCATTAAATCAAAGATTTTATAGCGATCCTAGTTTCAAAGAGAAGGCTTTCAAATCCTGTAGTCAGTCTTCAGGTGATTTTCTTTACCATTTTATTTTAAGCTACTGAGTGCTCTAGACTAAGATGCATCTTATTCTTGAAATTGCTTGCAGAACCTGCAAAAATTGTATTCTTCAGAGGTTGCAGGAAGTGCAGAAGAATGAATTTTTTTTTAACAGAGAATATTAGACTGGTGTTACTTTTTATTTTAACTGCAATTACTTCACAATTATTGAACTACTAATTATATTCTATTAATTCAAAGATTAAAGTATGGGAAGTAGTTAACGCAGAATTCTGAAGGCTAAGATTCTTGCTTACAAAATCAAACACTATTTTACTTTTATGATCTCATTTTGTTTTCTGCATTATTTTTCACAGATCCTTCAATTTTCCTTAACCTGGTTTTGTCACTGTAGTGTTGTCAAGGAGATGAATAGCTCATGTAATTACTTTCTTTGGTTAAAAGTTAATGATTCCTCATGAATGCAATAAACTTACTACGGCATCATTATGATTACTACTGCAGAGTATCCAGAAGTTGGTAAGAGATCATCATGAATGCAAGATCTATCTGTTGCAAAACATTGCGAAAGAGATCTAATGTTGGTGACTGGGGCAAGCTGCCAAGCAGGTAAATTCATATATCATCTGGTGCCTATATGGATGATTAATATACTACTTTACATCTCTGTTTCTGTTTCTTTTCTTCTTTGCAATTAATCCCAAGTACAACTAATGCTTTTGCAGATTGGTATATGCTAATTGAATACCTTTTTGAAAAATTTTCAAGCTAGAAAGCTGCTAGTCTCAAGTATTGGAGATGTAGAGGTAAGAAGAATTGCTTGGTTATTTTGTTCCGTCTCTATTAGATTGATATTGATTTGCAAGGCTAATTAAGTATAACTTTGAAAACTTATCTTATTAGAATTGACTATAAATAACCTCCATCTTATGCATCCTGCATGGCTTCAAAGCAAAGATTTGACAGTTATCTTAGTTTTAAACAAAGGGTTCAACCCTGAAGTCAGTCTTTAGGTGATATGTAACCATTTTACTTTTACAATTACAATATGAAATAATCTCCCAAAACTCACACCTCTTTGATTGCTAACAACTCTACTTTTATGGAGTAAAATTTGAGGGGTTAACTAACCACTTAAAAATGCTAGTGGTAAATGGTTTACTACAATGCAGTTAGAGTGGTGAAGAGTACAGGAAAAAAAAGTGGCACAATTCTATGAAATTTGTTGAAGCGAAATTGAAAAGGATTACTATTTCTGTTAGGATAAATGAACGAAATGTTCAATTTGCCAACAACTAACATTATGAAATAAAAAATGGAGAGGTCGTATCTCTCTAGGCCCACAGCATGAAATTATCTAGTAAAACTTTCACCCTTAAGGTTGCTAACAACACTACAATTTGTTTTTGTCATTATGATATGTTTGTTGCGTTCTTTTCAGTGTAAACAGGGTAGTGAGGAGGGTTTGAAATTTGAAAAGGTTTACCAGTATCTTGGAGAATGCCTTTTGTGGAGAAGTATGGGATGTAGCTAAGGAGAATTATGTAGACTAAGATTCTTGCTTGTTGAAGCTAATAAACTCAAGCATTGGGCAGGCGGTGGTGATTTGCCATGTTTCAAGTGGTTAATCTTGAGATGTTATTGATTGGAAAAGTTCTCTTGGTGTTTAACAGAAAATTTGAACCTGCGGTCAATTAAGTTGGATTGGTGTGACCCTTCCATTTTCAAGACTGGCAAGTTGGAATAGGAAATGCCATTTTTTAGGTTAGCAGCTACAGCGTCTGACCCATTCTCAATTATTTCTTTTCCATTCCATATGGATGCTACCTTTCTTTACAAACTTGTTACTATTCCTTTTTCTGATCTGATCTCATTTTGTTTTCTGTTTTGCACAATTTTCGTAGATCAAAATCCCTAAATATGATGAATCACAAATAGAAGAGTCTGTACAAGACAACTTGGTAAGGCTCACAGACAACTTGAGAAGCTAATGATTTCAGCTGCACTGTAACTCTTCAAATCAGTCTATGTTTCCTTTCCTACTGGGGAAGTTAAGATTGAGTGGGCTTAATCTCTCTGAGAGGCATTTAATGGTAATTGGCATGTTGGGCCAGCTTAAGGTGCTCAATCTAGAAAGTGCTTCCCATGGAAAAGTATGGGAAGTAGCTGAAGGATGATTCCACCGATTAGGATTATTGCTTCTTGAAGCAAAAAAAACTGGAGCAATTGAAGGCTAATAAATATTCCTTCCCACATCTCCGGTGCTAATGTCTAAGACGCTCTGGAGCAATTGAAGCCATTCTGTTGTTGTTGCTGCCAAGCAGATTCTAGAAGGGCTGCATCTATTATGAAGAAGAATGTTTGAGGTTAGAAGCTACATCATGCATGCTTCATTAATTTTTTATTTTATTTTGCATTCTTTACAAAAGCTGTTACTCTTTCATTTTCTGATCTCATTTCATTCTCTCCATTTTCCATAGATCAGAATCAATGGGCTTGGATATGAACAATCACCGTATCCACATGTATAAGAGGACTTAGCTGAGATCACAATGAATAACTTCCATTTGAACAATGGTATGTACACAGAAACCTTTCTGCTAAATAATTCCAACATACTATATGATCTATTATAAAACATGGCTAGTTTTCTAGTTTCTTAAAAATAAATAAATAAATAAATAAATAAATATGGCATTTCTTGATGCAGCCAAATGTTTCTCATTTGCAGGGAATTAAGGATAATTGAAAGCTGTGGGTTCCTTGTGAATGTAAGATGCTATTGCAGACTATCCAAAATATGCTAATAGAGTGGTGAGTAGTACAGGAAAAGATTGGCAGCACAACTTTATAAAATTAAATTGAAAAGGTTTTCCAGCAACTTGGAGGAAAATTTATTGAAATTTCCTTCTTTTGTTGAGATGAATATGTATCTGTGACATACAAGAAGTTTCAATTCATATTCAATGTCATATCTGCAAATTTATAGGAATCAACTTATAGAAATCAAAGATATCAGTTTTGAAAAAGCAAGGAGTTTTGTGTGATACCTTAATATCATTCTTGCAAAATTATAGATATAGACATAGTGAAGTGAAAATAGAGTAATCCAATACTAGCAAACCAGGATGGTGCAATGTGGATCCTGATGAAGCATCTGCTTCAAAGAGGAGTGCGATTGTAAGTATGATGGACTCTGTGAGGGTGACGTGCCTGTTTCGAGCACTTGTATCAATCAATGCTCTGGGCATAGCCTATGCCGAGGTGGATTTTGTCAGGTAAGTTGCACTTGTCATGGACCAGAAGATTAATTAACAGAATTATTTTCCCACTGAGCAATGGAGTAGGTTCACATTTTCTGTTAATTTTACCATTTCACCCTTTAAATGCAAACAAACATCCAAGTTCTTCCTAAGAATCCTGGCATAGCACAACTTCTTCTGTTTTTTAGTACAGCACCTGTACTTTTTAGCAATTGACAACTGACGAGATACCTACCTGCTTATCTGTAGTGTCACACACTCACACTGATTGGTTTGGGGTTGATTGCAGTGCTCCCTCTGTTCTGTACTCCATTGGAGACTGGCCACAGTGGCTTCGACCAACCAAAGTAAACATTCTTCTCTTGAAGCTGTGGTGGAGAAGAGAAGGCCACTCATCGATGTTTATGATTTGCCCCCAGAGTATAACAGTCTTCTCTTGGAGGTTTCAACACTTTCTGCCAATTGTTTCTTAAGTGTTTTAGTTAAAGGATTCAGGTTGGGAGTAACATATTTCTCCTTCTCTTCATCACAGCTTTCTTCCACTTTAGTACTTGAAGAGGACGATTCAGGTTGATGATGCAAACTAGTCACTGATTGGGGCACAGTTTCCTTTTCTACGTGAACTTCAGTACAAGGCTCATCCCTGCTGTTAACCTCTGGATCTCCAAAAGGCTTGCGGTATATCGTAATAGCAAGTGTATCATTATGCTGTTGCCTGTTGATCGCTGCCTCTAGCTTGGAGAAAGGGTGTCTTGCTCAGCCTGGTTTTTCTTGTGGGTCTTTTGCGAAAATAGCTGGCATTGCACTGGAATTTTATGTATTGGTTTGGGTTGTTCACTTGTTTAGAAATGAATATTTCAGTACAAAATCATAATGCAACCTCCCAAGTTTTCAACATTCAGACAATAACAAAATTCAACAATTATCCATCTTCTCTCTGTCTCTCTCTGGGGTATTCATTTGGCACAACATTTGGAAATATAAAATGGTTAAAGGTAGGAGACTCAAGCTGTCAAGAATTTGGTTTTGGGTTATGATGTGTATTGAGTTCAGGTGACAACCATAGCTCTGTGTTCCTTGGAAACAAATGTTCCTCTGTGTGTTTCATCATAGTTTCTTTTTCCTTTCTCAGATGCACTTTAATGCTTTGAGGCCTATTCAATTTGTAATTTCCATCTTAAATTCTTAATAAGCCATTATTTGTGGTAATCATTTGAGATTGAAGAAGCTCAAGAGCGTATGACTAAAAACACTATTGCTTTTTGTCTTACTATGAAGAAATGTTTCCTTTATCAAACTGTAAACTGTGTTTCCTGAAACTTCATTCAAATGAACTAGTAACTTGGTAGAACTATTGTGAATTTTAGCTCTTAAGTTTGTCAAGTGCGTTTGTACATTTGCTTTCTTATATATTATTACTCCAATAAGTTTTAAAAAAATGTTTATGAATATAGGAGGATGGAACTCAAATAAAGCAAATTCAATATGAGTTTGGAGATGCAACTGCACGGTACGAGGCAACCGGTGGTCTCAAGAAAGAGAGGGTGTTTTTTATTTGGATTAGATACCCAACACTATTTCTCCCAGGTCGCGAGGCAAAGGAAGTCAAACTCTAGACAATCATCATCGCATGCAACTTGTGAGGAATAAATTAAGCAATTAAAGGAAGAGAACAAGAGGATCTTAGAGCAACATCAGAAGATCATTTGAACACTTACAAAGGCTGGAACCACATCTTGCTGTATTTAGTGCAAATTCGCAGTACTTCTAATCAACTGAGAGTCAACAGCCATAAAAGCAGTGGATTTTTTTATGCTACTCGTGTATATAAATGTAGCAAGTATTTTGAATTGTAAAGTATCATTTTAAAATTGAAAATTAGTTTTTTGGAGATGGATATTAGAATTGATACATTATATGACGATAATTAAATAAGATATAATAATTAAACTAATTTAGATATAAAAATATATTTTAAAATAATTGAGATGATTTTTCATAAATATAATAAATTTAAAAGACAACAGTAATAAATTAAATGAATTAAGTCTTTTCTTTGACAGGTTGTGGGGAGTGGTTTGATATCCCACCCTCTTTTCTTGTAAACTGTCTTGCGAGTGATTTAATGAATTAAGTCTTTGTTTTCAAAAAAAAAAATAAATTAATTAAAAAATTGCATTATTAAAGGTGCTAAGTTTATATATTAATTAATGTATAATGGGAAATGAATTGTTTAGTTATTGAAAAGACAACAGTAAGTCAGTAATAGATAATTGCATTATTAAAGTTGCCAACTTTATATATTACTAAATTAAATAATGTATAATTGGGAAAGGAATTGTCTTCAGATGAGATCAGAGTGTTGCTTAGCTTGCATATTTGATCGATCTAGCTTTCAGTGTGCAATACCAAAACTGAAAACTACACACATATTCTTACCACCAAAATCCAAATTATAGAGTGGAATTGAAAGATAGATGAGATGGGTTGTGTTGCTTTAACTTCTCTGATTAAAACCATTGAGATTGAGTTTCTTGGGCAAACACCAAGGGTTAGCCTGTCTCTCCATCATCATGATCGAGCAGGAATCGAGTCTTTCCTTGAAAACCTTTCTACTTTGCGAGCCCTTCTCCAGGTAGAATCCAGTGGTGATGGTGGTGCACTCAAATTCAGAGATTTAGAAATGGAAATCAGAGACTTTGCAATCAAAGCTGAAGACGACATTGAACTACAGCTTAGCAACATCCTTCAACACGGAGGAGAAAAAGCTGCAGCTTGCCATGAACTCCTCCATCAAACTTTGCAAGAAGCTGCAAAAATTGCAACAGACCTGTTGGAGTCATAAAAAATGAGTAGTGCTACTGTTGCTTTAACTATTCTCGTCATAAAAATTCAACACTTCCCAACGGTGTTTGGTTGTGATGGAACAGCAGAATTCTCACAACAGCTTTATACACTGCGAGACTGCTTATTTCAGGAGAGGAATTCCAATATTTCTGGTGCTGCAATCAAAATATTGGAAACCAAAATCACAAACTTCGCACTCAAAACTGAAGATGACCTCCAAATACAACAAAAAGACTTCCTTCTAGACAAACACACCATACATCAACAAAAACCTTCCCAGAAACTCCGTCACACCTTGCAAGAAGCAGCGGAAAGCGCAAGAGAGTTGTTGAACATAATCAACTGTAGTAGAAGCAGCAATCAAGTTGATGATGAGGCAAATCAAATTCAACCATCAAATACTTGGTTAAAACATGCTATCGCTGCGAATGTTGAGTCTGATGGATCCACCTCGTATGGCTTTCTAAAGCCTGAGGGCAGAATGGTTGGTCGTGACCATGATTGTACAGTCATAACGAAACAACTCTCTTCTGGTGGTTGTGGTGGACTAAATATAATCTCAATTATTGGAATGATGGGTATTGGAAAGACGACTGTTGCAAGAAATGTGTATGAAGATCTATCAGTTGCATCCTATTTCGATGTAAGAGGTTGGGTTACTCTACCCCATTCTCCTCAACACTACAATAAGAGCAGAATGCTAATCCAACTTCTTCAGTCAATTACACCAGTAGAAGAGCCAAATGTAATTAAAAAGGGAAGCACTCCTCATGAACTACAAATGCAGGTACTCAAATGCTTTCGTGGTAAGAAGTATCTAATTGTTTTGGACAACATTATGAGCAAGCAAACTTGGGTCCAAGCTTGGATTGACATCATAGAGCTTGTTTCTTCAAATGGATTAGTTGGAAGTTACATATTACTAACCACTAGACACAACTTCAACCTAACTGTCCACGCGGGGAGATATTTCCATATCCGCCATAAGATGACTTTGCTAGATCCAAAAAAAAGTTGGGAATTATTTTGTAATATCCTTTCTATTGATGAAGAGCACTTGGCCCCTAAATTTGAAAAAATTAGGAACCATGTTGTGGAGAAGTGTGATGGATTACCCCAACTAATTATTGAAGTTGCCAAGCGTTTATCTAAATGCGACAACATACAACAAGGGTGGAAAAAGATTGAAAAGGAATTAGAGTCATTGGGACTACTAGATCGCAATGTACTCAGGGTTAGTTACAATATGTTGCCACATCATTTGAAAGTTTGCTTTCTATACTTTGGAGTCTTCCCAAAACGTAAAAGAATTCTTGTTAAAATGCTTATAAGGTTGTGGATTGCTGAGGGATTTGTGAAGCCATTGAAACATACGGAGTTAGAAGATCAAGCTTATGTATACTTACAAGAGCTTACTGAAAGAAGTCTTCTCTTAATTGAAGATCGAAGTTGTAATGACAAAATAAAAACTTGTAGAATGCACAGTGCCTTACATAGCTTCTGCGTAGGAGAAGCTCAAAAAGGAGGTATTTTATGTGCAGTAAATACTCAGCAACATTCAGAATTGCCATTGGACACATTTGCAAATTCATGTCGTTGGCTAAGTTTTTACTCACACAGCTTTGACTATTATGTTCTCTTTAGAACAAATATCCCTCGCTCCATGTTCTTCTTTCTTGAAAATCCTGAAATGTTTGTTCCTCCCAAGCTGTTAAGAGTTTTGGCTTTTGATACTTCTATATCACTTCAAAGAGTGCCAGTTCAATTAATAGTTTTAGTTTTTCTGAGATACCTATCCATAACACAATGGTTTGAGGATTTGGATCATGTAGTGTCAAATAATCCAAATTTAGAGACACTTGTTGTTTCCGGTAATGGAGCCCCAACATTCCATTTGCCATCTAGTATTTGGAAGCCACCAAACTTAAGGCATCTCGAACTTGGCAATTCATATATGGTAGATCCTCCAAGTGCAGATAAAAAGAATTTACAAACATTATCTTGGGTGGTGAGACCAATTCATTGCAGACAAAAGGTGTACAACAAGTTCCCTAACATAAAAAAGCTTAAAATATTGCTAAAGGATGACATAGAGAACCCTAGTCACATTGGAGGATGTTGCAGCAATCCTATTATTTTGGATCATTTTGACTATTTGGAAGGGCTTGAGAAGCTTAGCATTTCGGTTTCTATTGGTTGCAATGTAGCCCTTCCAGAACAGTGTATGTATCCTTCAAGACTGGAGAAGTTGAAGTTGAGTGGGACTAATATTTCTGAGAGGAATTTAAATGTAATTGCCATGTTACCCCATCTTAAGGTGCTCAAGTTGGAAAATGCCTTCCATGGAATAGTATGGGAAGTAGCTGAAGGAGGATTTCAGAAATTAATATTCTTGCTCCTAGAAGCTAAAGAACTCAAGCAGTGGGAACTTAGATGGAATCAGTTTCGGATGCTCAGGCACTTAGTCTTAAGATCCTGTAATTGTTTGGAACAGATCCCAATTGGTTTTGCAGAAATTTACACCTTGAGGTCAATTGAGTTGGAGGGGTGTAAGTCTTCCCTTGTAGCTTCTGCCAAGCAGTTACAACAGAAAGGAAGATCCAAGGATGTTGAGGTTAGAAGCTAAAGCATGTTTCTTTTTATTTCTTTTTTATTCAATGCTTACTTTCTTTACAAAATCAGTTAGTATTTCTTTTTTCTGATCTCATTTGTTTTTGTGCATTATTTTTCACAGATCAAAATCGTTGGCCCCAAATATGATGACTCAAAGAATACACATACAGAATTGTCTATGTAAGATGACTTGGCCGGCGAGCCTCATAGTAAATAACTGTTGGGAAAACGGTATGTGTTTGGTTACATGTGTCTTAGCTTGCTCCTATATTTTTATTTGCATGCCAAATACATATAGCTGCATATATAAAAAATAAATTCAATATATTGGTTAAGATTTAATGATTCCTCATTATCAGAAGTTGGTCTTGAAAGATGGGCTCAAGAGCTTTGTACTGTGTTAAAAAGACGGTGGATAACTTTTTATTAGCAAACATTATATTGTGAAGGAGAAGAAGTTGTATGTTGGATGGTCACTAAAGATCTACTACTACTTCATGTGTATATGTGACTGGGGCAAGGAAGGTATTTCATCTCATTTGGTGCCTATATGTGATGATCATACTACTTTAATTTGCATCTCTGTTTCTTTTCTCTACCTCTGGCAATATAATTAATCCCAAGTACTAATGTGCTTTTGCAGATTGGTATGTCAATTGAATACTTTTTTGAAAACTGGGAAGCTAAGCTGCTAGTAGTCTAAGTACTGAAGATGTAGAGGTAAGAAGAATTAATTAGTTATTTCATTCTAATTGAAGGACGGATATGTTTTGTTTCAACTAAAACTTTAAATTCATAGTGAGACTACACATATTGTTTTTATATATTTTGTTCAACAGTTGTGCCTCTCACTAATTGATATTGATGATTTTTCAAGGCTTATTATTATAATTCTAAAAACTTCTTCATGAGATTGATTATATTTATATCCATTTTAGGCATTCTGTAAATAAAAGATTTTACTGTAATCCTGTCTATAGTCAATATTCTTGAAATTGCTTTCAGAACCTTAAAAATTTGTATTCTTCAAAGAGCAGAGGTTGCAGAACGTTCCCCAACGTGCTTTTTATTTTTACTTCACGACCATTGAACTACTAATTACTATTTATGTTAGGATAAATGAATGAAACATTCAATTTTCCAACAATTATCCTATAAAACATACACCTCTACATACAGTTGCTAACAACTTTGTTTCTGTGATGATGATGTATGTGTTTGATGCATTCTTTTCACTATAAACAGGTAGTTAGGAGAGTTTGAAAAGTTTTACAAGTGACTTGGAGAATGCCTTCTGTGAAAAAGTTTGGGAAGTAGCTAAAGGAGAATTCTATGGACTAAGATTCTTGCTAGCTAGCTTCTTGAAGCTAATAAACTTGAGCATTGCGCAAGCTAAGCGATGGTGATTTCCCATGTCTCGGGCGAGTTGTTAGTCTTGAGATGTTATTGTTTGGAAAAGTTCCCATGGTGTTTAATAGAAAATTTGAAGCTGCAGTCAATTAAGTTGGATTAGTGTGGCCCTTCCCTTATCTTGTTGCTTTTGCTAAGCAGATTCAGTACTGGCAAAGTGGCAAGTTAAGATGGGAAACTGCATTTTTGAGGCTAGAAGATACAGCGTATGATCCAGTCTTAACTGTACTATTTCTTTTCCATTCTATATGGATGCTAACTTTCTTTACAAACTTGTTACTGTGAAAGTAAGATGCTATTGCAGACTATCCAAAAAAATGCTAACTAAGCACCTTTATAATGCAAAATTAGAGGGTTAACTAAACCACTTAAATAGTAGTGGTAACTGGTTTACTATAATGCAGTTAAAGGTTTAATTTTGTGATGATGATCATATCTGCCTTGCAATTTTTTTTCCTTGTAAATAGAGTTGAGAGGAGTATAGGAAAAGATTGGCACAATTCTATTCAATGAAATTTGTCGAAGCAAAATTGAAAAGGTTTTCCAGCAACTAGAAGAAAAATGCACTGAATATTTCTTTCTTTTAATTTGTTAAAGATGAATGTGGGGATCTGTTACATACAGGAAGGGCTCGTGCTGTTAAAAAAGAATGATGTTCAATAAAACCAAACATCTGAATTTTTGGTAGAACGAATTAAAATCAAGAAGCAAAATAAAATTTGAGTAGAGGCGAGGGTATACATAATATTACTGATATTTTAAAAATAAAATTTGTAACATAGATTTCTTGTCTGGTGCTCTTCTCCCCTTGTTACATTGCAGAAAATTCCAAGTGCTATCATTGATCACAGTTGCCTTGTGAATTGTCTTAACTATTTGGAAAGGCTTGAGAAGCTAATGATTTTAATTTCTTTTTGCTGCACTGTAACCCTTAAAATTGGTCTGTATCTATGTTTCATTTCCTATTGGAGAAGTTAAGATTGAGTCATTTGAGTGGGCTTAAAACTTCTACTCCGTAATTGATATTGATTTGCAATGCTATGTATAATTCTTAAAACTTCTTCATGAGATTGATTACATTCATTTCAGGCATTCTATAAGGCATCAAATACAAGATTTTACAGTGATCCTGGTGTCAAAGAGAAGGCTTTCAAATCCTCTAGTCAGACTTTCAAGTAATTGTTTTTTACCATTTTATTTTAAGATACCAAATGCTCTAGACGACAAATGCATTGTATTCTTGAAATTGCTTTCAAAAAAATCATATTCTTTAAAGATGTTGCAGAACAATCATGCCTTTCCCCAACAGATCAGAGAATGCAAAGTTCTATAACAGAGAAATTATATTGGACTAATGTTCTTCAACTTGTAGTACATGGAGGCTAAGGTAATACTACATTACATCTGGTGCCTATGTTGATGAGTTTTTAACCATTTTGAAATAGGAAATGACTATTAGTAATTGACTGAGAAAAATGGCACGGAATTAAGGCCAATTGAAATAGGAAATGACTATTAGTAATTGACTGAAAATGAAAAATGTTTCCAAACTGACTCAGTACATGGAAAGAATATTAATCTCGGTTATATATTTTAGAAAATGTAAAGTTACTGGAAATATTAAAAAAAATATATGTGTATATATATGTTATTGGAAATATAGTTATGTAAAGATATATATTTAAAAATAGAAAATGGGAATAACTTTTTTTAAGTATGAATTTCTTCAGGAAGAGGATTAGAGGAATAACCCATTAGGATTGAACAGTTGGATGCTTGACATACAAGTTGACATTCTGGTTTTCTGGTTCTAGTCTATGGCTTCTATCATTGGATCAGACAATGTAATTTTGTATAATTTAGATGTAATTTGTATAATTGGATTATGATGTATGCTACTATGCACAATTGCTGATTTTGTGATTGGTAAATTCACTAAATTGTAATTTTATATTATTTATGTTTTAATTTTTCACTATTTTACTATTTTGTAATTTGAATGTTTGATTGCTTGGACTAAATTTAATTTCAGTTAAATGGTTAACTACAAAAAGAACAAATTTTGTATTGTAATTTTTTTATTATTAAAAATCGAACTATCCGACGGATTAAAAATTACAAATATCCAGCGGGTATTCGATTAAATTTATACGGATTGGGGTTACAAAATAAAAAGTCGTTCGGTTGTTAGTTCCGACCACCCGATCTGCCCAAACCGTTCGCTGCACAGCCCTAATTTTGACCAATAGATTATTTTAGAGTTAATTTCATTTTTCGTACTACATTTATAGGTGACTGTCTACTTCTAGTCTTTATATATATATATATATATATATATATATATATATATATATATATATATATACTTTAGTCCTATTATTATTGTGGCATGACCATTTTTTGTCCCCTGTCAACAAAATTATTGAAATGTTGTTAAATACAATGATATTTTGATATTTTTTATACAAAGTAAGTTGACCCGCTATACTTTTTTTTTTTTTTGTTTTGAAAAAATCTATAATTGAAGACTGAAATGCCCTTGTATTTAACGACATTTAAACTATTTTGTTGATAGATGACCAAAAATGGTCACATCACAATAATACTAGGACTAAAAGTGGGTATTCTAGAAAAAAAGACTAATAGAGGATTGACACCTATAAATCTATGACAAAAAATGGAATTAACTCGATTATTTTATTTTATCTATATATTGATAATATTTTTTTATTAACTGTTTATAATTAATGATTAACATGTAGAAAAAGACAAAAACATGTGTTAAACTACTTGGCGGCATGTAGTGCCATGTAGTGGCCACCCTCAGATGGGAGGTCATGAGTTCGAGTCTCAGTGGAGGAGATCTCGAAATTGACTCTTTGTGCTTCAACAGGTTGAGAAAAGTATAGATGAACAGATACTACAATGTAATAGAAAAAAAAAAAAAAAAAAAAAAAACTACTTGGCGGCCGCACAAGTAGCCCAATCAACACTTTCCTTTACCTTACTTTGCCTGCCTCACTTTACAGTTTACATATTCTTTCCAACAAATAAACACAGTGAGATTGCGAAACAGAGAGATGGCTTTTGTTGCTTTATCTTCTCTCATCTCAACCATTGAGATTCAGTTTCTGCAATCCACCCCAAGGGTGTCACTACTTCATCATGATGAGGCACCAATCAAATCCTTGTTTGAAAGCCTTTCTTCTTTGCAGACCTTTCTCCAAGACAAATCCAGCGGTAATGGTAATGGTAATGGTGATGGTGGTGCACTCAGAGATTTAGAAATCCAAATCAGAGATTTTGCACTCAAATTTGAAGATGACATCGAAATACAACTTAGCAACTTTCTTCTAGCCAAACACACCGAACATGAAGAAGAATTCGAAGAAGAAGCTTCCCAGGACCTCCGTCAAACCTTGCGAAAAGCAGACGAAATTGCGGCAGAGTTGCTCCAGATTATCAACAAAGAAAAGGAGCATGAGAGAGAGAGGGAGATGACTTGTGCTGCTTTAACTTCTCTAAGAGCAAGAATTGATGAAATGGAGTTTTCAATGGCGTCTCTTCGTGATAAAGTGGAAATGGAATCTTTGTTTGAAAAGCTTTCTTCTTTGCAAGTCTTTTTGCTGGAGGAATCTAGTGGTGGTACTACCTATACAACCAAAGATTTGAAAACCAAAATCATAGATTTTGCACAAAAAGCCAAACACATCCAAATACAACTAACCAACTTTTTTCAAGCCAAACACACAAAGTCTCAGGAAAAGCCTCCCTGCTGCAGGGAACTCCAACAAGCCTTGCAAGAAGCAACACAACTGTTGGAGATTATAACCAAAGAAAAAGAGTATCATCAAATTGCTAGACAGATGGCTCTTGTTCCTTTAGCTAATTTCATGGCAATATTTCATTACTACTTCTTGCAATCCAATCCAGTAGTGTTTCTTGATGATGAATCAGCAATAATATCCTTGTATGAAAACCTTTCTTCTTTGCAAGCCTTACTGCAGCAGGAGTCCAGTGGTGGTGCTGGAATCAATGATTTGGAAACTGAAATCGGAAACTTTGTATTCAAGGCTGAAGATGACATTCAAACACTAGTAAACAATTTACTTGGGGCCGAAGACACAAAAGAATATCAAGAAAAAGCTTCCCAACTCAACCAAACCTTGCAAGAAGCAGCTGAAAATGCAGCAGAGTTGTTAATGATTATCAACAGTGAAAAAGAGAGTGATGCTGAGATACAGATGGCTTTGGTTGCTTTAAGTAGTCTCATGGGAACAATTGAGAAGGGATTTCTTGATGATGAAGCAGTAACCAAATCTTTCCGTGATAAGATTTCATCTTTGCAAACCTTTTTGCAAAAGGAGTCCAGTGGTGGTGGTGCAGTGAAATATTTGGAAACTCAAATCAAAGACTTTGCACTCAAAGCTGGAAATGACATCGCCATACAACTAAACAATTTTCTTCAGGCCAAAGACACAGAGTATGAAGAAAAAGTTTCCCAGGAACTCCATCAGACCATGCAAGAAGCAGCCGAAAGCGCAGCAGAGTTGTTGAACATAATCAATGAAGTTGATGAGGCAAATGAAACTCAACCAACAAATACTTGGTTAAAGCATGCAGCTGCTTCCAAGTCTGTGAATGTTGAGTCTGATGGATCCTCACCTGGCTTTCTAAAGCCTAGGGGCAGAATGGTTGGTCGTCGCCATGATTGTAGAGTGATAAAGGACCAACTCTTTTCCCCTTCTGAACTAAACATAATCTCAATTGTTGGAATGGTGGGTATTGGAAAGACTACTGTAGCAAGAAATGTGTATGAAGATCCATCAGTTGCATCACATTTCGATGTAAGAGGTTGGGTTACTATACCTCAACACTACAATAAGAGCAGAATGCTAAGTGACCTTCTTCAGTCAATTACACCAGCAGGGCCAATTGTAATTAAAAAGGGAAGCACTCCAGATGAACTAGAAATGCAGGTACGCAAATGCTTACATGGTAGAAGGTATTTAATTGTTTTGGACAACACTTTGAGCAATCAAGCTTATATTGACATCCTCGAGTGTGTTCCTGAAGTTGAAGTTGGAAGTTGCATATTACTAACGACTTCTATAAGGGACTTCATCCAATATAACTATAGCTACAACTATATCCATAACATGACTTTGCTAGATCCAAAAGAAAGCTGGGAACTATTTTGTAATATCCTTTCTATTGAAGAGCACTTGGCCCCTAAATTTGAAAAAATTAGGAACCATGTTGTGGAAAAATGTGATGGGTTGCCGCAGTTAATTGTTGAAGTTGCAAAGCGTTTATCTGGATGCAACAACATACAACAACAATGGAAGAAGATTGAAAAGGAATTAGAGTCTTTGGGACTTCTAGATCGCAATGCACTCTTGGTCAATTACAATTTGTTGCCACATCATTTGAAAGTTTGCTTTCTATATTTTGGAGTCTTCCCAAAACGTCATAAAGTTCTAGTTAAAATGCTTATAAGGTCGTGGATTGCTGAGGGTTTTGTGAAGCCATTGGAACATAAGGAGTTAGAAGATCAAGCTTATGAGCACTTACATGAGCTTATTGATAGATCTGTGAAGTCAATGGAACATAAGGAGTTAGAAGATCAAGCTTATGAGTACTTAGAAGAGCTTATTGATAGAAGCCTTCTCTTAATTGAAGATCAAAGTTTTGAAGGCAAAATCAAGACTTGTAGAATGCACAGTGCCTTGCATAGCTTTTGCGTAGGAGAAGCTCAAAAAGAAGGTATTTTGTGTACAATAAATACTCAGCAACATCCAAGGTTGCCATTAAAAGAGTTTGCAAATTCATGTCGTTGGCTAAGTTTTTACTCACATAGTTTTGACTATTATGTGCTCTTTGGTACAAACATCCCTCGTTCCATTTTCTTCTTCCATAAAAATCCTGAAATGTTTGTTCCTCTCAAGTTGTTAAGAGTTTTGGCTTTTGATACTTCGATATCACTTCAAAGAGTGCCAGTGCAATTGAGGGATTTAGTTTTCCTGAGATACCTATCCATAACACAATGGTTCGATGATCTGAATGATGTAGTGTCAAACAATCCAAATTTGCAAACACTTGTTGTTTCCAGTAACGGAGCACCAATTGTCCATTTGCCATCCAATATTTGGGAGGCACCACCATTAAGGCATCTTGAACTTGGCAATTCATGCATGTTGGATCCTCCAAGCATGGTTAAAGAGAATTTGCAATCATTATCTTGTGTGATGAGACCACTTCATTGCAGAAAGAAAGTGTATGACCAGATGCCTAACATAAAAAAGCTGAAAATTTTCTTGAAGGATAACATAGGGCCCAGTCACACTCGTGGATCTTGCAGCAACCCCATTATTTTGGATAATTTTGACCGTTTGGAAGGGCTTGAGAAGCTTGGCATTTCGGTTTCTATTGGTTGCAATGCAGCCCTTCCAGAACAGTGTATGTATCCTTCAGGATTGAAGAAGTTGAAGTTGAGTGGGACCAATATTTCTGAAAGAGATTTAAATGTAATAGCCATGTTACCCCAACTTATGGTGCTCAAGTTGGAAAATGCCTTCCATGGAACAGTATGGGAAGTAGCTGATGGAGGATTTCTTCAATTAATATTTTTGCTCCTTGAAGCTAAAGAACTCGAGCAGTGGAGTATGGGAAGTAGCTGGAATCCGTTTCCGATGCTCAGACACTTAGTCTTAAGATCTTGTAATTGTTTGGAACAGATGCCAAAGAAATTTTTAGGTTACAAGTTGGAGTCAATTGAGTTGGAGGGGTGTCACTCTTCCCTTGTTGCTTCTGCCAAGCAGTTTCAAAAGGAAAGAAGATTAAAAAATCTTAAGGTTAGAAGCTTAAGCATGTTTCATTCTTAATTTTATTTCTTTTCTGTTCAATGTTGATTGTTTTTACTATTTTATTTTTCTAATCTCATTTTGCTTTCTGCATTATTTTTCACAGATCAATACTTTTAGACCCAAAATATGATGAATCACAGAAGACACATACATAAGTGTCTGTAAGATGACTTTGGCAGCCTCATAGTATATAACTGTTAGAAAATGGTATGTGTTAGGTTACAAGTGCTGATTTTTCAATTGTGTAATTTTTGCATTTTCTAGAGTTACATCCCACTTTATTTTATTTTATCTAAGTAATTATACAATCCTGGCTTGGGCTTACACTAGAGTCAGGCTTGTACAGATATATTGAAGGTTTAGAATAATATCACTCTTTGACCAAGTTATCACCTGAAAGAAGATCGGGGTAGGGGTGGGGGTGGGAATGGTATTGGCTACTTGTACAGATATATTGATGGTTTAATTTGGTTGTTTCCTTGGACCCTAGCTGTGAAAATGTGCTGTCCAGTTGAAACTATGATCTAATTCAATAACATAGCTGAAAGATGCAGTATTGCTTAACCTGGTTTTCTCACTGTAGTATTGTCAAGACAGTAAACAGGTCATGTAGTTACTTTCTTTGGTTAAAAGTTAATGATTCCTCATGAATGCAATAAACTTACTACGATGTCATTATGATTACTACTTCAGAGTATATAGAAGTTGATAATAGATGGTACTGAAACATGGGCTCAAGTGCTATTTGTCAAAAAAGAATGATTTGGCTTTTTATCACCAAACATTGTGAAAGAGATCTAATGTTGAAGTTCTATCTTCTTGTGCTTTTTTTTTTAACCATTTTCTTTTGAGCTACTGAATGCTCTAGACTACAGATGCATCATGTTCTTGAAATTTCTTGCAAAAATCGTATTCTTCAAAGAGGTTCCAGAGCCTGCAAAATAAGTATGTCTTTCCCCAATAGAGAATGAAAAGTTTGTTAACATAGAAATTATATTAGGCTAATGTTGCTTTGTACTTTAATTTCATAACTATTAATTATTAAACCGCATTCAATTTGCCAACAACTATCGGTTTGAAATAAAAATGAGGAAGACGTATTTCTCTAGAATCACAGAATGAAATTATGTCGCAAAACTTACATCTCTACAGTTGCTAACAACTCTGCAATTTGTTTTTATGATAATGTGTTTGTTGCATTCTTTTCAGTGTAAACAGGGTAGTGAGGAGAGTTTGAAAAGGTTTACCGGTGACTTGGAGAATGACTTCTATGGAAAAAGTGTGGAAGAGTTGCTTTGGTGTTTAATAGAAATTTTGAGCTTGTGGTCAATTAAGTTGGATCAGTGTAGCCCTTCTGTTGTTGCTTTTGCTAAGCAGATTTGAGACTGGCAAGTTAATTGAAGGTTACAAATGATAATTGGTCTTGATTGACAAACAAAGTTTTAATGGCAAAATCAAGACTTGTAGAATGCATAGTGCCTGCGTAACTTCTGTGTAGGAGAAGCTCAGAAAGAAGGTATTTCACGTGCAGTAAATACTCAACATTCAGGATTGCCATTAAAAGTGTTTGCAAATTCTTGTCGTTGGCTAAGTTTTTACTCACACAGTTTTGACTATTATGTGCTCTTTAGAACAAACATATCTCGCTCCATTTTCATCTTTCATGAAAACCCTGAAATATTTGTTCGTCTCAAAATGTTAAGAGATTTGGCTTTTGATACTTCTATAGTTCTATATTCCTTCAAAGAGTGTCACTGTATTTAGGGGATTTAATTTTTCTAAGATACCTATCCATAACACAATGGTTTGAGGGTATGGATGATGTAGTGTCAAATAATCCAAACTTATAAACGCTCGTTGTTTCCAACAATGAATCACAATTTGGAGCACCAACTGTGCATTTGCCATCCAGTATTTGGGAGGCACCACGGTTAAGGCATCTTGAACTTGGCAATTTTTATAGGGTGGATCCTTCAAGCTTGGTTAAAGAGAATTTGCAATCATTATCTTGGATGGTCAGACCAATTCATTGCAGAAAGGAGGTGTATGACAACTTACCTAACATACAAAAAACTGAAAACTTTCTTGAAAGATGACATAGTATGCCAGTCACACTTGGTGATCTTGCAGCAATTCCATTGTTTTGATCTTTTGGATTATCTTAACTATTTGAAACAACTTGAGAAGCTAACTATTTTAGTTTCGGTTGGCTGTGCTGTAACCCTTACAGAAAGGTCTAGGTTTCCTTCACAATTGAAAAAGTAGAGGTTGAGTGATACTAATCTTTCTAAAAGGGATTTGGTCGTAATTGGCACGTTGCCCCAACTTGTGGTGCTCAAGTTGGAAAGTGCCTTCCATGGGGCAGTATGGGAATTATCTGACGGAGGATTCCATAGATTAAGATTCTTGTTGCTTGAAAATAAAAAACTGAAGTGGTGGGAAGCCTTCCGTAATCACTTTCCAATGCTCGAGCGCTTAATCTTAAGATTATGTAATCATTTGGTTGATATCCCTCAGGGGTTTGCAGATATTCTCACCCTGAAATCAATTGAGTTGGAGGAGTGCCGCAGTTCCCTTATCACTTCTGCCAAACGAATTCAAGAAGAGCAACAGGATTGTGGAAACGATATTTTAGAGGTTAGAAGCAAAAGTGCTACTCAGTCTTGATTTTTTACTCTGTATTTCTTTTCTATTCAATGATGACTTTCTATACAAAATCCCGGGTGCTGTATATGATGAATCACAGAGTACAGATACACAAGTGTCTGCAGAAGAAGACTTAGACAACCTGCATCACCCTCTCGGAGTGAATTACTGTTAACGTATTGTTGTTACAAATGATACATGGGCTCTTGCTTTCAAATCCTGTAGTCTGTTTTCAGGTGATGTTTTTTTAATCCATATCATTTTATTTTAAACTACTGAATGCTCTAAACTATAGATGCATTGTATTCTTGAAATAGATTAGCTTGCAGAAAAATTGTATTCTTAAATAAATATGCTTTTCCCCAACAGAGAATGAAATGTTGTTTAACAGAGCGATTATATTAGATTGATGTTGCTTTGTATTTTAATTTCATAACTATTCAACCACATTCGTCGAATGCTAATCATATATCAAATAGGTTCCTATTCCTGTTAGGAGTTTTATGTGATTTTTTAAATCTGCAAAGTTATAGATATGGATATGGTAAAGAGAAAGTAGAGTACATGATATACATTACTGATTGAAATGGTTTTTGATGTGAGAATTTGAAGGATGACACTATGGACAAATTCAATAACATAAATTCATGCATATGTACACATACATTTCTGCCAATTATTGCTGTACTTGGTTTTGTCACTATAGTATTGTCGAGGAAATTGGAAGCGGCTAGTGCTCAAGTATTGAAGATCTAGAGGTAAGAAGAGTTGCTTGGTTATTTCGTTCTTCCTTTGGCTAAGTTGAGGAAAATGAGGCTTTTAAATCTTGTAGTTAGTCTTCAGGTTTTTTTTTTTTTTTTTTTTTAACTTTTAAACTTTTTAAACCATTTTATTGTAAGCAACTGATGCTCTAGACTATAGACGCATTGTATTCTTGACATGGCTTGCAGAAAAAATTGTATTCTGCAAAGAAGTTAAAGAGCCTGTGGAATAAGCATGCCTTTCCCCCAATAGAGAATGAAAAGTTCTTTAATAGAGAAATTATATTAGATTGATGTTGCTTTGTATCTTACCTTTGACAGACAAATATATAGTTTCTCATTTACAGGCGATTAAATATGATTTAGAGCCCTATGTCACTTGTGGATCGGCCGGGAAGGGCTGCATCCATTATGATGAAGAATGTTTGAGGTTAGAAGCTACGTACAACATGCTTTATTCTTAATTTTTTACTTTCTTTATAAAAGTCTTTACTATATCTTTCTCTGATCGTATTTCGTTGTCTTATTTTTCTGTACATTAAAATAATCAGACTTGAATATGAGGAATCACCGTATCCATATGTAGAAAACGACTTGACTGAGCTCACAGTGAATTTACTGCTTTTTGAAAAATGGTACTTATGCAGAGACATGTGGCAATATACTGTTTGATCTATTATAAAACACGACTTGTTTTCTGGTTTCTCATTCAAAAGATATTCTTTGACAGCCAAATGTTTTTCATGTGCAGGGCATTAAGGATAAACTTCCTCAATCTTAGATAATAGAAGATGGAGTATGATCAGACCCGATTTTGTGAAATGTTGCATACTACTCCGAAGGAAATGGATAGCTGAATAGTTACTATGTTTGGTCAAGATGCTATTGCAGAATATGTTGCAGAAAATTTTCTATTCATGATTATCAAGATTTTTGGCTATCTAAAAACGCCTCACATTCACCTCTTTATAGATATGCCTCACACAACACTGCTAATATTGCAAGAAGTTCCCAATGGCTCATATTTCAAAGAATGCCCATGCAATTAGGGGATTTAGTTTTTTTTGAGATACTTATTCATAACACAATGGTTCATTGATCTAGATTTAGACACACTTGTTGTTTCCAGTAGTGGAGCACCAACTGTCCATTGACATCCAATATTTGGAAGCCACCACACTTAAGACATGTCGAACTTGGCAATTCATATATGGTAGATCCTCCAAGTGTAGATAAAAAGAATTTACAAACATTATCTTGGGTGGCGAGCTCAATACAAGGTGTACAACAAGTTTCCTAACATAAAAAAAGCTGAAAATATTGCTAAAGGATGACATAGAGCCCCCCGTCACATTGGAGGATATTGCAGTAATAATTCTATTATTTTGGATCATTTCGAGTATTTGGAAGGGGTTGAGAAGCTTAGCATTTTGTATCTCTATTGGTTGCAATGCAACCCTTCTAGAAGAGTGCATGTATCATTCAGGACTGATGAAGTTGAAATTGAATGGGATTATTATTTGTGAGAAGGATTTAAATGTAATTGTAAAGTTACCAATGCTTATGGTGCTCAAGTTAGAAAATGCCTTTCATGGAACAATACGGAACTCAATAACTAAAGGAGGGTTTCCGACATGTATTAGTATTTTTGCTCCTTGAGGCTAAAGAACTGAAGTAGTGGGTAGTTGGGCAGAAGCACTTTCAGATGCTCAGACATTTTGTAGTCTTAAGATTCTGTAATTGTTTGGAACAAATGTCAAAGTGTTTTTCATGGTTGAAGTGAATTCAGTTGGAAGGCCCTTGCGGCTTAAAATAAATGTATATGCAAAACTTTTATGCATGTACCATATAGAACACATTTGCAGGCCATGTTTTTTTACTGAAATGTGACAAAAATAAGACATATTTGAAAATGTGACAAAAATGGAAAAAATGAGTTTGGGAAATGCATGTACAAAAAACGAAACATTATGGAAAAAACATTATCGAAAAAACGCGAATAAGACAGTTTGTCATTTTTGTCATTATGAGGTTGAGTGTTATGGCATTTCAATAATGTTTTTTATTTTACAAGTTGGCCATATTGAAGCATAATTAAATTAAAAATGTGAATAATGTATTCCCTTTGGTTGATGATGATAATACAAATTACAAATTTGGAGTTGTTTGTAATATATAATAAAATAAATTTCGAGTTGTTTGGATGTCTCCTTTACCATTCAAATATGAAGTTGACTATAATAAACTTCCTTCTAGCCAAACACACCGTACATCAACAAAAAGCTTCCCAGAAACTCCGTCACACCATACATGAAGCAGGAGACAGCGTACAACAATTGTTGAACATAATCAAAAGTAGAAGCAGCAATGAAGTTGATGAGGCAAATCAAACTCAACCATCAAATACTTGGTTAAAACATGCTAGCGCTGCGAATGTTGAGTCTGATGGATCCACCTCGCATGGCTTTCTAAAGCCTGAGGGCAGAATGGTTGGTCGTCACCATGATTGTAGAGTGATAAAGGACCAACTCTTTTGTCACCGTTTTGGCTTACCAGGTATAATCTCAATTGTTAGAATGGTGGGTATTGGAAAGACTACTGTAGCAAGAAATGTGTATGAAGATCCATCAGTTGCATCCTATTTCGATGTAAGAGCTTGGGTTACTCTACCCCATCCTCCTCAACACTACAATAAGAGCAGAATGCTAAGCCAACTTCTTTAGTCAATTACACCAGTTGAAGAGCCAAATGTAATTAAAAAGGGAAGCACTCCTCATGAACTACAAATGCAGGTACGCAAATGCTTTGATGGTAAGAAGTTTCTTATTGTTTTGGACAACATTACAAGCAAGCAAACTTGGGAGCAAGCTTGGACTGACATCATAGGGTGTGTATCTAATGGATTAGTTGAAAGTTACATATTACTAACCACTAGACACTACTTCAACCTAGATGTCCACTTGATAAGATATATATATGTCCATTACATGACTTTGCTAGATCCAAAAGAAAGCTGGGAACTATTTTGTAATATCCTTTCTATTGATGAAGAGCACTTGGCCCCTAAATTTGAAAAAATTAGGAACCATGTTGTGGAGAAATGTGATGGATTACCCCAGTTAATTGTTGAAGTTGCCAAACGTTTATCTAAATGCAACAACATACAACAAGGGTGGAAAAAGATTGAAAAGGAATTAGAGTCATTGGGACTTCTAGATCGCAATGCACTCAGTGTTAGTTACAATATGTTGCCACATCATTTGAAAACTTGCTTTCTATACTTTGGAGTCTTCCCAAAACGTATAAATATTCTGGTTAAAATGTTTATAAGGTTGTGGATTGCCGAGGGATTTGTGAAGCCATTGAAACATAAGGAGTTAGAAGATAAAGCTTATGAGTACCTACAAGAGTTTACTAATAGAAGTCTTCTCTTAATTGAAGATCGAAGTTGTAACGGCAAAATTAAGACTTGTAGAATGCACAGTGCCTTACATAGCTTCTGTGTAGTAGAAGCTCAAAAAGAAGGTATTTTATGTGCAGTAAATACTCAACAACATTCAGGATTATCATTAAAAACATTTACAAATTCATGTCGTTGGCTAAGTTCTTACTCACACAGTTTTGACTATTATGTGCTCTTTGGTACGAATATCCCTCGCTCCATTTTCTTCTTTCTTGAAAATCCTGAAATGTTTGTTCCTCCCAAGTTGTTAAGAGTTTTGGCTTTTGATACTTCTATATCACTTCAAAGAGTGCCAGTGCAATTAGGAGGTTTAGTTTTTCTGAGATACCTATCCATAACACAATGGTTTGAGGATCTGGATGATGTAGTGTCAAATAATCCAAATTTAGAGACACTTGTTGTTTCCGGTAATGGAGCACCAACAGTCCATTTGCCATCTAGTATTTGGAAGGCACCAAACTTAAGGCATCTCGAACTTGGCAATTCATATATGGTAGATCCTCCAAGTGCAGATAAAAAGAATTTACAAACATTATCTTGGGTGGTGAGACCAATTCATTGCAGACAAAAGGTGTACAGCAAGTTCCCTAACATAAAAAATCTGAAAATTTTCCTAAAGAATGACATAGAGCCCAGTCACATTGGAGGATGTTGCAGCAATCCTATTATTTTGGATGATTTTGACTATTTGGAAGGGCTTGAGAAGCTTAGCATTTCGGATTCTAATGGTTTGAATGCAGCCCTTCCAGAAGAGTGTGCGTATCCTTTGGGACTGAAGAAGTTGAAGTTGAGTGGGACTAATATTTCTGAGAGGGATTTAAATGTAATTGCCATGTTACCCAACCTTATGGTGCTCAAGTTGGAAAATGCCTTCCATGGAACAGTATGGAACTCACTATCTAAAGGAGGATTTCCTGTACTAATATTCTTGCTCCTTGAAGCTAAAGAACTCAAGCAGTGGGTAGTTGGCCAGGAGCACTTTCGGATGCTCAGACACTTAGTCTTAAGATCTTGTAATTGTTTGGTACAGATCCCGGAGTGTTTTGAAAGAATACCGCTGCTGGAGTCAATTGGGTTGGAGGGGTGTCACTCTTCCCTTGTTGCTTCTGCCAAACAATTACAACAGAAGAGAAGATTCAAGGATGTTAAGGTTAGAAGCTAAATCATGTTTCTTTTTATTTCTTTTTTATTCAATGCTGACTTTCTTTACAAAATCAGTTAGTATTTCTTTTTTCTGATCTCATTTGTTTTTGTGCATTATTTTTCACAGATCAAAATCCTTGGCGCCGAATATATATGATGACTCACAGAATACACATACAGAATTGTCTATGTAAGATGACTTGGGTGGCCAGCCTCATAGTAAATAACAGTTGGAAAACGGTAAGTGTTAGGTTACATGTGTCTTGCTCCTATATTTTTATTTTCATTCCAAATAAATATAGTTGCATATACAAAAAATAAATTCATATTCATTTGTTAAGATTTAATAATTCCTCATTAATGGAATTAAGAAACCTGCAGATCTTAAAGTCTAATATATAATTTTAAAAATTTCTGTTAGGATAAATGAATGAAACATTCAATTTGCCAACAACTAACAGTATGAAATAAAAAATGGAGAAGTTTAGAATCACAGTATGAAATTATCCTACAAAACTTACACCTCGATCTACAGTTGCTATCTAACAACTTTGTTTCTGTGATGATGATGTTTGATGCATTCTTTTTCTGATCTGATCTCGTTTTGTTTTCTTTGGTTTGCACTATTTTTTTGTAAATCAATATCCCTGAATGATGATGATGTTTTTGTTTCATTCTTTTCACTATAAACAGGTAGTTAGTGGAGTTTGAAAAGTTTTACAATTAAGTAACTTGGAGAATGCCTTCTGTGAAAAAGTTTGGGAAGTAGCTAAAGGAGAATTCTATAGAATAAGATTCTTGCAAGCTTCTTGAAGTTAATAAACTTGAGCATTGCGATGGTGATTTCCCACGTCTCAAGTTGTTAGTCTTGAGATGTTATTGTTTGGAAAAGTTCCCTTGCTGTTTTAACAGAAAATTTGAACCTACAGTCAATTAAGTTGGATTAGTGTGGCCCTTCCCTTAGCTTGTTGCTTTTGCTAAGCAGATTAGTGTAATCCCATCATTTTGGATAATCTTGACTATTTGGAAGGGCTTGAGAAGCTATAGTATCTGCCCTGATTAATTGGAACATACTATTTCATCTTTTATAAAACAAGACTACCATTCTGGTTTCTCTTTCAAAAAATGCTTTTCATATTTTTTGACAGCCAAATGTTTCTCATTTAATTTGTAGGCTAGGGCATTTGGGATAAACTTCCTCAATCCCAGCGTATAAAAGATGCAGTATCGTCAGATCTGGTTTTGGCAATATGGTATTCTCAATTCAATACAATGGATAGCTCAATAGCTACTATCTTCGGTCAATATACTATTGCAGAGTATCCAAAGTATGCTAATAGATGGCATTGAAACATGGGCTAAGGAACTTCCTCTCAAATGGACAATTTAATGGTCAGTTTTTCCTCAGGAGGAAGGAGATGCATGATGGTGATCAATACCAATATTCTTAATTGAGTTAACTAATGTTGATAGTTTTCAAAGGATTCTTGTTGGTGGCTATAGCAGGCAAGTTTATTCATCTGGTGCCTATATTAGATGATGATGTGAGTATATATGATAATACCCGGTTTTGTGAATATATATATATATATATATATATATATATATATATATATATATATATATATATATAGCATTCTCATCAAGGCAATGGATTGGTAAAAAAAAGTAGTTACATGCTATTGCAGAATATCCAAGATATGCTAATAGATGGTGTTGAAACAAAGGATTCATGTTGGTGGCTCTATGTAGCAGGCAAGCTTATATTGATATAGAGTAGTGCTGACTTACTACTTCTTATGATGCGTCATGCTTTGATTACACGGTAGACCTTGGTGTCTACTAAGCAGTATGAGTACTGTGAACTGTATGTGCAACATAATGCTTACTTTGTATCTCTTCAATATAGGTTTATATAAACATAGAGTCTGGTTGAATAACAATTACTAGTTATTGAGTCCAACCAAACTACTTAATAAGCTTAGATAATTTGCACAACTTAATTAAGGCTCTAATATATAATATATAATATATATATTATTAGGGAAAATCTTAATTACCTTAGATAACTAACAGATCATTACAAAGGTTAAAACCCATCATTAAAACAAGAAAATGCTTTAAAATTAAATGCCATTACAGCTGGTTATACAGGACATGAAAAACGAAACTATATAGTTTTATATGTCAATGAACATTGTCAATATACTTCACAAATTAAGTTTCAGAAGTGAAGAACATATGAATTTCAGTCTTGAAGATGAATCATGCAGACCTGCAAAACAGCACCCAATGGTCACTGGAAAACTAAAATAAAAAAACACTTGGGATTAACACGGGCACTGCACGCACGCAACCACCACGAAATATCCACGGGATGAGAACTGAATATTATGTGTATTAGAATGCCAAATACAATGATAGCTGACAAGTGATATATATACAGGGAGAGTCTCAGATAGAGTAGGATAGATAGTCCTAACATGACTCAGATACATAGAGTAGATAGTCCTAACATGACTCAGATACATAGAGTCCTAATACTCCCCCTCAAGCGCAGGGCAAGCTTGTGACCTGAAGCTTGTCTCGAAGAAAAGTAAATCTAGGAGTGGGCAAAGCCTTCGTAAATATGTCAGCGAGTTGATCCTTTGTTGAAATAAAATTCACCTGAATGTCTCCACTGGCAACTCTGTCTCTAACAAAGTGGTAGTCAATCTCTACGTGCTTGGTCCTGGCATGAAAGATGGGATTCGCACACATGTAAGTAGCACCAAGATTGTCACACCATAGTTTAGGAGCAGGAATGTCATCAATGCTGATCTCGTGCAGTAGAGAGATGATCCATATGACCTCAGCACAAACGTCTGCTAAGGCCTTGTATTCTGCCTCTGTAGAAGACCGCGCAACTGTTTTCTGCTTCTTACACACCCAGGAGAATAATAGAATAAAGACACATCAGTTTTCGAAGCCTGAAAACCAACAGAAAGCAGAAACGTATGTAAACGATTAAACCAAGCCCTAGGAGCTTGCTTTAAACCATATAAGGAGCGTTTCAACAAACACACATGATCAGGAAGCTGCACATCAACATACCCAGGCGGTTGACACATATAAACAGTTTCAGCCAGAGCACCATTCAGAAAAGCATTGTGTACATCAAGTTGCCTAACCACCCAGCCTGAGGAAATAGCTAGACTCAAAAGCAACCGTAACGTAGTTGGCTTGACAACCGGACTGAATGTGTCAAAAAAGTCTTGTCCAGGAACCTGATTGAAACCTTTTGCCACTAGCCGTGCTTTATGCCTTTCTATGGAACCATCAGCCTTTCGTTTGGTACGAAAAACCCACTTGCATCCAATTACATTCATACCTGTCTGAAGAGGAACCAGAACCCAAGTTTGATTATGCAAAAGAGCATTGAACTCCTGATCCATTGCCTCCCGCCATTCAGGAAATTTGACAGCCTGAGTGTAACAAGTGGGCTCAGGAGGGCAAACCTGAGCAGACAAAGCCAAGAGCGGAGCCACAGACCTACTCCGAGTAGCCATAGCATGAGAGCGAACGGTCGGGCGCGTGGACTTACCACGAGGCCTCCCCCTCTGTCTAGTAGGTGCAACTTCAACAGCATGCGGAGGATCAGGCTGATCACAATCAGCAGAAGGCAACGGAGACACCTGCATAACAGATTCAGCCCAGGGAGCCTGCACAGAAGGTGGTGATAGCGGAGGAACCTTTCTATCAAAAGGAAACACAGTTTCATCAAAGAGCACATGTCGGCAAACATAAATCTTATTAGTCTTTAGGTCCATGCATCTATACCTCCTAAAAGAGTCTGGATAACCTAAGAATACACAAGGGGATGACCGGTATGACATTTTGTGACGATTGTAAGGACGCAAGTGAGGATAGCAGAGACAGCCAAAGACACGAAGAAAAGAGTACGAGGGAGAAGATTTATGCAGTAACATGTGAGGACTGGAGTTTTGTAACACACTAGATGGCATTTTGTTTATCAGGTAAACAGCAGTTTCAAAAGCAAAATCCCAAAAACGAGACGGAACAGAGGCACGAGCCATAAGAGTGAGACCAGTTTCAACAACATGCCTATGTTTCCGTTCAACGCGGCCATTTTGCTCATGAGTATAAGCACATGACTGCCTATGATTAATACCTAATTTAACGAACATAGAATGCAATTTCTTATATTCAGCACCTAAATCAGATTGAATAGACTTGATTTTTCGATTGAAGGAGCGCTCAACCAAGACACGAAACTGATCAAAAATAGCATATAGGTCAGATTTTTGTTTCATTGGAAAGTACCAGGTATAACGAGAGTGATCATCAACAAAAAGAACAAAATATCGATAACCAGAAGCTGAAAGAACTGGAGCTGGTCCCCAAATATCAGTATATATTGAATCTAAAATATTCGAACTAGCAGACTCAATACGTGACAAAGGAAAACGGGCAGACTTGCCCAATTGACACGCAGAACACAAAGCAGAAGTACAAGGAACAGTAGCACTAGATCTACTAACAGAACAAAAAGGAAGAACACGATGTAAAACTCTCTGATGTGGATGACCCAAGCGATCATGCCAAACCGAAGAGGAAGCACGGGAAGAAACAAAGGCTTGAGGACCAGCTTTTGGAACAGGAAGCGTGTAGAGACCACCCGAGCTATGACCTCGTAGAAGGATTTCCTTGGTTGCTATATCCTTCACAACAAAAAAAGACGGGTGAAATTCAAAGAAGACATTATTATCTGTGGCAAATCGCTGAACAGATAAAAGAGAAGAGGAGAGACCAGGAACATGCAAAATTTGAGACAACTTAAAAACCCTAGAAGGAGTAGAAAGAGAAGCATGACCAGTATGACTAATAAGTAAACCTTTACCGTCACCAACACGTAGAGTATCATCACCCGTGTATTCCTCGGAAGTGGATAGCGCAGCAATGTCAGGGGTGGCGTGGTTCGTTGCCCCAGTGTCAGGAATCCAGAGATGCGAATCAGAAGCGAGATTTGGAGTACCTTCTGAATACGTTAAATTGGCCTGGGGTTGTAGATTGAGATATGAATAGCAAGCAGGTGCAGCGTGACCAATGGTGCCACATAACTGACAACGTGGCTGCCAATTGGAATTGCGTGAGCCACGACCACCACGTGACCGATTGCCTCTCCCACGCTGCATACCACCGCTCACCGCACCACCATGCGACGTACTGGACACGCCGCTGTTGTGCTGCTGGGAACCACCTCCACGATGCTGCCCGCCTCTCCAGGAGCGCTGCTGCCGACCACCGCGCTGGGCAGTAAGCACCGTAGGCTGAGGCACAGAACCACCGTGAGCACCGTCGCCGGTGATAAACTCGTGCGAACCGAGAAGATCAGCGAGCTCAGGAAGAGTGACAGGTTCGGCGCGAATGTTCAGAGAAGCCGTAAGGGAATGATACTCCGGTCGCAAGCCCCGAAATATATACATGTTTTGCTCCTCCAACGAAACGGGCTGACCGGCAAGAGCGAGATCCTGAACCACCACCTGTGCCTTCGCAATGTAATCAACAATAGACATGTCTCCTTGCTGAATATTATGAAACTGACCAAGCAGCCGCATGGTACGTGCCCGGCTAGATGACGCAAGCGCACGTTCAAGAGCAATCCAAAGAGCACGCGACGTATCACAGCCAATGGCGAGATACATGACTTCAGGCGACAAGGACGAGATCAACAGGCTGAGAACCGCTTGATCACTACGAACCCACGGAGCATACAAAGGATTAGGCTGAGCGGGAGGCGGCGCTGCATCACCGGATGCAAGGGCAGCAGGCGGAAGAAACGGAGTAGGGCATGGATTCGTGCCATCAACGAAGCCCATTAATTCGTGACCACGAAAAAACGGAACAACTTGCGTCCTCCAAAACAAAAAATTCGTAGCAGTCAACTTAATACTCACAAAGTGATGAGCAGCAGACAAAGGCATAACAGCCGGAGGAGCCACAGACGATAAAGCGGCATCGGAAACGGTCCGTTCAGAGGAGTTAATAGATCCGTCAGCCATAAGGAAAGAAACCTAGGCTAGCTGATACCAGATGAGAACTGAATATTATGTGTATTAGAATGCCAAATACAATGATAGCTGACAAGTGATATATATACAGGGAGAGTCTCAGATAGAGTAGGATAGATAGTCCTAACATGACTCAGATACATAGAGTAGATAGTCCTAACATGACTCAGATACATAGAGTCCTAATACACGGCTTCACCGCGATTATATTAAAGAGAAGAGAGCTTTTCTTTTGTTTTGTTTTGGTTCTTTTTTTTTTTTTTTTTTTTAACTTGTATATGGGTATACTCAAAACTTTACCAACCAACCAACCTTACAAGCTAAGGAAGAGACTAAAAAAACAAATACTATATGTCTTTCTAGCCTAGAAGGGTAATATGCATGGAAAATAATATATATATATATATATATATATATATATATATATATATATATATATATATATATATATACTCACATTCTCTACTTCTAATGTTTACTGCACACTTAAAATTTTGATCTAAACACTTTTACAGGAGCTCGCATGAAGAAAAATAACCTATCAACCCCGCGATATGTGGTCAAGCTACAAAAGCAAACATTGAAACTAATATTATTGTGAACTATGCTCAAGGGACAAGGAACACAGTGGCTGATGATTTAATGGAAGTATATATTGCTAAAACTACATTATAATATTATGCTTAACATAACAGCACAGCAGTGAACATACAAGCTGATTATCACCCCTCTCATCATCCAGTGAAATATTAATTTTATTTTTGTAAAGGGGATGCGTTTCCCCTACAAATACAACATACATAAACTAAAAGATCATTAAAATGGTTAAAACCAGCTCGGCTCACAAGTAAAACAAGAAAATTAAATGCAATAACAATATATATATGTATGGTTCATTTCTACAACACAACCTAGCAATACTTGCAAACATGCCCCCAGAATGGAAAAGAGAAGGCATTTTCACTAAAATGTATATATAGTATAGTTTAGATGCAGTTAGTATTAACAAAATACATCACTCAATGTTAAGAAATGCACAACACAAATATGAACCATTAGATACGCATTACCAAAAACACACCACTTGGTATGCAAATATACACCACGTTCAGAAATGAACAATTTTTGTGAAACTAACAACAATATTAAGCTTAACAAAACAACATATATAGCAGTGAACCTACCACAGGCAGAGATTGAGTGCTTGTACCAGTGTCCTTCCCCTTTTCTTTCGCCCTCTCCTCCATCTCATCAGTATCACTTTCCATAATTAATGTAATTTAAAAGAGAGTAATTTTAAATGTATTCGCATTTTACTCTCAATTTTTAGCTAATAGTCACTCTGAATTGCCCCAGTTGGTGCACTCGTTGGTTGGCAGTGAGATGCAAACGCGTCTCACTACTCTCATTGAAATTTATAATTAAAAAAAAAACATGCAAAATCTGGGGTGTTGCAGGAGAAAATTTTCTCCAAAAACCAACACCCCATTTGTTAAAAAAAAAAACTAAAGCTTTTGTTTTTGTCTCAAAATTTGTGCCAAAGTCCAAAAGTGACTAATGTGAATGGCCTTAGATAATAAGATATGTGTCTTGTGCTCAAAGGAGTTAATCTCAAGAGGTTAAAGTTTTGGATGTACTCAATTTAATTTTTTTTAAAAAAAGTAAAATTTTGTTTACTATTTTGATTGTTGAAAATATTACACTTTATATTTAAGTTAGGGAAAATGTACAAATAAGCTATCGAACTATTTGGAAATTAGCAATTAAGCCGTCGAACTCAAAAAAGTTGAAGCCACTGAACTCAAAAAAACAAAGCAATTAAGCCATTAAACCGGGAAAATTTTACAATTAGCATTTTTAACAGGTCATTTGCTTATTCTGGCCACCGGCGACGACTTTTTCGACCATCGGGGAACACTTCCAGCGACCGGTGACGACGGAATCATCGCGGGTCACATTTTCCGGCGAGTGGTCGCCCTCGTCAAAAAATGCGGGCGACGACGGAATCGTCGCCGAAAGTGTTTGCTGTTGGTCGGAAAAGTCGTCTCCAAGGGCCGGAATAGGCAAATGACCTATTAAAAATGTTAATTGTAAATTTTTTCCGGTTTAATGGCTTAATTACTTTGTTTTTTTGAGTTCAGTGGCTTATTTGAAGCTTTTATGAGTTCAATGGCTTAATTGCTATTTCCCAAATAGTTCGATAGCTTATTTGTACCTTTTCCCTTTTAAGTTATATGGTAATTGTAAGATTTTTTGATCGTGCTTACTTCTCATCTTTGAACAACTAACAACGTTGTACATTTCGTCATTTTTCTAACAGGTCGTGCTCACTTCTCATCTATAAACTATAATTTACGTCAAGTCAATTATAACTTATAGGCGAAAAGTGAATACCATCAACAAGTTAGGAAAGAAATTCTTAAGAAAGCTGATGGTGATCTTTGTATGTCATGAAAATAAAAGCAATTCTTAAACTAGAAGTTATTTGGGTTTCGTTTTTCCAAATCCCCTCCTAATAGGGTCCAATAAATCCTGAACGTTTAACTTTGTTGGTGTTTTGAAACCTCCCTTCACATAATTTATATTTGTTTTTGCTTCTTCTACGTAAATAAAACAAATAAAAACCACTAGAAAAGGATTGAATGGTTTGATAAAGTTCAATAGATGATTCAACTATTTAAACTTGGTGAGATTGACTATCACTGAAGTACTTGTACAAGATTTGTGCAAGACTAGTGAGAAATACAAAAAGATGTGAGAAATCTGATTTTTTCTTTAAATATGGATAAACTAACATATCATTAAAAAGGCTAAAACCAATCATTAAAACAAGAGAATACTTTAAAATTAAATGCCATTACAGCTGATTACACAGTACCAGAAAAACAAAACTAAATAGTTTTAAAACGACACTTTGATAAAGTGTCTATTCAGTATGTGTCTAGATCAGTGAATAAGTTTGCTCATGCTTTGGCTCGAGTTGCTCGTTCTCAAACTGGTCCGGGTTATCGTCTTTTCCTTCATGTATTGATCATTTATTATAATAATATGAACTTTGGTTTGTTTTTTAAAAAAAAAAAAAAACTAAATAGTTTTATATGTCAATCAACATTGTCAATATACTTCACAAATCATGTTTTAGAAGTGAAGAACATATGAATATGAGTCTTGAAGATGAACCATGCAGACCTGCAAAACAAGATGGGGGAAAAGGAAGAGTTCACGGGATTAACACGGTCACTGCACGCACGCAGCCGTTCCTTTCATCCTTGTTTAAAGGCTTGGAGTTTGAAGATGATCTAAGACGAGAAACAATCCCTTTTCTCTTCTCACCCTCCCTCCTCACACTGAAATCCCCATCATCTGAATCATCATCTTCAGAAGATGATGATGATGATGATTCAAAGTCATCAAAATCTGAGGAGTCTAGACTTGAGAGACTAACAGAAGAGTCCACCTCCCTCTTTGAGGTTGATGAAGCAACATCATCATAGGTAATAATAAGTTCAGGGCCCCTTCCACCCACAGACCCAACTTTTGAGCCTGCTTTCTCGGAAGATCGAGTTCACGGGATTAACACGGTCACTGCACGCACGCAGCCACCACACAAAACAGCAAAAACAGAAAAAGATTAAGTTTTTAAGGAACAAACAAACAAACAAAAAATCACACTTGTAGCAAATACGAAAGGGTACAAAAATGGGCCGGGGAAAAGAAGAGCTTCCAAGTTACCGGGATTAACACGGCCACACAACCACCACAAAATCCACCGCTTCACGGCGATTAATTAAACAAAAAAGAGAGCTTCTTTTCAACAAAAAGAGAGAGAGAAGAGAGAGAGGAGCGAGAGAGCTTTCTTTCTCTTCTTTTCAACAAGGCAAACTTAACAAGGAAGACTCCAAATGATCAAATATAGGTATGAAAGGACTCAACATGATGAAGTTTTTGGTATGTCCATAAGCGCAGGGGCGGGAAAACGGGAAGGACTATGAGAGACAAAATCAAATAATTATGTAAACTTGTCTTTATGCATTCCTAAGCATTTACGTAATGTCCCGTTTGGCATGCAACATTAAGATTCACCTCAAATCCTCAACTCATTGCTTGCTGTCCATTACCAAAATGTAATTACAAGCATAATACTTTTTTTTACCTTATCTTTAATTTATTTATTTTTTATTTAAAACACTTTTTGGCCCATCCGTTGTATCTCCAAAGTCCACTTTTTTTTTTTTTTTTTAAACAAGTCAACTATCTTCATAATCTCCATCCAACATCCGTTATAGCGGATCAACCTATTTCGAAGATTTTATTTACGGGGGGACAAATTTTTATTTTTTTTTTTGGTAAATCAGATTTTATTTACGGGGGGACAAATTTTTATTTTTTTTTTTGGTAAATCAGTCCGGCGGGGTCCACCCAACTAATCCCCGCTCACTCCATGTTTTTTCTCCGGGAGGCACAGGAGTTTGCCCAAGGGAAATTCCCGCTCACTCCGGGAGGCACGAGAGCTGGCCCAATGAAATAGTCACTTGAGGAATCGAACTCGGGTTCTCCCGAAATTCTTCCCCACTGCACAAAGAGAGCTCACTTGCCACTAGCTACCTCATTAGGTTGACAAGTAAAAAAATGTCATGCCACAATAATATTATGATCAAAGAGAATGTTCTGAAAAACAAAGACTAAGAATGAACTGTGTCACTTATAAATTTAGGACTAAAACTGGAATTAACTTTTAGTTTTAAATCATTTATATATATATATATATACACACACACACTCCGTATATTCTACTATTGTTTTATTTATTTTTTATTTTAATTTTGAAGTTTATTAAAATATATGTAAGTAGGTTAGCACCACATTTTGTTCACTGAATATGCTAGAAATATAATGAAAAAATATTTTCAGTAATATATAGGTCTATTATATTGTTTTGTAAGTTATCTTATTTCGAAAAATAGTATTTCTAAGAATGCTTCATTTCCTTTGCTATACAAATAGCTATTCTAAGGACGCCTCAGTATTAAATCATTCTTGAGTTATCAAGAATAACTTATGTTTTGTAAAACATAATTTATCCTTATCTCTTTTTATTTTGTTGTTGTTGTTGTTGCTATTATGATTATTATTATTATTACTATTATTATTATTATTATTATTATTATTATTATGTCTTATGAAAGTAGGGTATCTATAATAATAATAATAATTAATATTATTATTGTTATTATTGTGTGTATATCTAATATACTAATACCTAATTTTTAAAAATTATTAGTTCTTTTTTGTTATGTACAATAATAAAAATAAAAACAAATAAAAATAAAATAACAACAACAACAACAACAACAACAACAACAATAATAATATAATGCGCATGCATATTATCAGTGTAGAGGATAAGCAGATTGGTTCATGTGGGATGGTAGTTTTCATATGATCACTATCCTCTATATACATTATTACACAAAGGTATAAAATGGCCAAGGGTTTAGTACCTCGAACGATAACGCATGTTCTAGTTGACTGCTAAACAGTGACAATAATTTGTGGCAAGGTGGAAGAAAGCGAGACTAACAACTAGTTACAATGGCAATAGGCCGATGGTAAGAAAGCGGCAATAGTGATGACAATTTAGAAAGAATGAAACAAAGATAGTTATGAACAGATACTATATTGTAACAGAGTCAGTAGTACTCAGAAAAAAGAAAAAAAAAATAAAGATATTGTTCGGTAAACAACTATGTTTTGTTGATTTGACGAGAAAGAAAGAGCATCAACTCAATGGATTGCAGCGATGTTTCGCATAGAGGCTTTAGAATAACAAATTACTCTATTAGGGTTAGGAATTACGCAAAATATCAAATTAAGAAAATATGAAACATACTAGGGAAAAGGTGCAAATTAACCATCGAACTATTTGGGAATTAGGAATTAAGCCATCGAACTCGAATAAGGTCCAAATACGCCATTGAACTTAGAAAAACAAAGCAATTAAGTCACTAAACCAGAAAAAAATAACAATTAATATTTTTAACAGGTCATTTGCCTATTCCGACCACCGACGACGACTTTTTCGGTGGCCAGCAATGACGGAATCGTCGCCGGTTACATTTTCTGATGGTCGCCCTCGCCGGGTCTTCCCCGGGAGAGGGTGACCAAAACTGGTCGCCTTCTCCGACGCTAGTGGCCCTCGTCGGAAAATGTGACCGGCGACGATTCCGTCGTCGTCGGACGCCGGAAGTGTTCATCGGTCACCGAACAAGTCGTCGTCGGTGGTCGGAATAAGCAAATGACCTGTTAAAAATATTAATTGTTATTTTTTCTGGTTTAGTGGCTTAATTGCTTTATTTTTCTGAGTACAGTGGCCTATTTGGACCTTATTCGAGTTCGATGGCTTAATTACAAATTCTCAAATAGTTTGATGGCTAATTTGTACCTTTTCCCAACATACTATTAATTGTAACTTTTAAAAAATTATTAATTTAGTCGGCTAGCCTGTGCAATAAGTGTGCAGTCCGAGCAATACCCATTGTCAAAATCACTGTGCCAACTAGAAATTTTTTTTTTTTCACTTAACCCCCACCCCCCATCAGAAAAATGACCCCAATCATATTAACATTTTCAGCGCTAAAAGTCCTTAAAATAAATAAATAAATAAAGGAATAAGGATCAAATAGGCCATTAGAGTACACACAAAACTACAATTGTACGGATGGACTTAAAAAAAATTACAATTAGGTATAACATAAATCTCATACCTCTTTCACGAGATAACAATATATTAGCCAACTTGCTATACTATTATATGCTCGTAGAGAACGTGGTAGATCCAAACTTCCCAATTCTTTGTCAACAAATGCTTACTATTTCGTTGAGGTTTCACAAGGGGTCATCGCTCCCAACTTCATACAATAAGTAGTCCACTGCTTTCTCACGACCAATTTCCATTATAATTTTCATGTCACTTTCGACCAAGCAATTTGAAGACCCTTTAAAATGACGCAAATCTCCACCTTTTATGGCACTACATGGGCCAATATTGTTTGTGAAGCCCCACAGAAAAGTAGTAATTTATGGTAATATTGATATATGGGCCTCTTAACTTTTTGGCAAGTTGTTGGCCTGTTGCAACCTTTGTTTTTTAAAAGAGATGATTGGTGAATATTGAAAAAAAGAAATGATCGAAAAAAAAAAAGCAAAAAGAAGAAATAAGAAATAAGAATAAAAGAAAAAGCAAATAAAAAGAAAACAGAGAAAACAGAGAAAAAGAGAAAGAGAATTGGTATTACTGGTTGCTTGTTTTGAAGGTAATGATGGCTTGGTTTTGAGTGTTCAGGAGGAGAAATGGTAGTAGAGGCGGCACCAAGTGCCTTAGCTGCTGGGGGATGCCAGAACCGTTCTTATTTTGTTAGACCACGAAGTCGCAACGACTTGAGCTACGCTGACGTCGATGTAGTTCCTACGAGCCTTGGTTTTGAGCTGCCTCACAGGGTTGGGAGGGGAACCTGGAAATCAAAGAAGACAAATTGTAACATCTAGATCCTTGACTCAATGAGTTAGGGCGTAAGTCAAAATCAAGGCACTTGTGATGCGGAACCCGATCGAAAAAGTTGGGATTCAAGTGGCATCTAGGATTCTTTGGCCATCTCTCTCTTTTTATATGTTTTGTTGGGCTTTAGAAGTTGATTTAATAGGTTTACATATTAATATACTTATTAAATAAGACAAAAAGTAATTAAAAATATTAATTTATGCATGCAGCCTGTCAATATTTACGCAGGCATCCTGTGCAATAGACGGGCACAATCCGTGCAATAGGCGGGCATGGTGGGATGGGATGCTAATTTCCTGGCATACTCAACTTTGTCAAATTGTGGGTCTTTATAGATTATTGGTCGACTCATTTTGACAGTACTAGTATTACTTATAAAATGAAATAATATAAAATGTTGCTATATAAATAACTTTATCATCACTAGCTAAACAATACACACAAAATGAATATGTAACAAGTATATTACTATTATTAAAAAATACACTTGTGACATGCCCATTCTCCCGTCGTCCTCACATGCTCCTTCTCAAAGCTAGACCAGGCATCGTGTGCTCGTCCTCCAAATTAACCCAATTTGCCTAAATATATTAACATTTTAATACATATATGCAGTATGCTATATATAGAACGCTGCCATAGTTTCATAAAATACCCAAAAATTAGTCGGCCGGTTAGGTAACACCTAGGTGTCACATAAGCGCTAGGCGTTCGACTAGCATCTAACGACTTCTGCACCTTTGTACAAAATCCTTCAAATTTTAGGATTATATAATTCTGGAGTCATTTCCATTTTTGGTCCTACTGTTATTGGGGCATTACCAATTTTAGTCCACTTCATTAATTTTTGCCACATTGGGGCCAGTCTTATTTAGTCCTTGCCACTTTTAGTCCACCGTTAAAATTTTTGTCAAATATAATAATCGTCCAAAACAGGGGTATTTTGGAAGTTTCATGCTTTGATCATCTCCTTTACCATTTGCAGTGATTTTCCTTACTCATTTTCATCCAATGGAGAGGTTCGGCGAAAGCCATGGCTTTGTAATGTGGCTCACATGGCTTTCGCCGGACCTCTTCATTGGATGAAAATGTGTAAGGAAACCCACTACAAAGGGTCATGACCAAAGTATGAAAAGACTAAAAATACCCATGTTTTAGACGACCATTTGACGAAAATTTAACGGTGGACTAAAAGTGTCAATGACTAAATAAGATTGGCCGCATTGTGGCAAAAATTAATGAAGTGGACTAAAATTGGCAATGCCCCAATAACAGTAAGACCAAAAATGGAAATGACTCTAATGTTGTGTTGATATTTGACGATTATATTAACAACATGTTTGGTTTCTTGAATGCTTTTTGAAGGAATATAACAGGCGTTTGGTGAGAGGCAAGGAATTAGGTGGGAAAAGAATTACAATTTCATGGGAAAAGAATAATGCGAGAATAAAGTGAAAGTCCAGTGTTTGGATGGTTTGCAATAATAAAATTACTGGGAATTTCAATTCCAATGTTTGGTATACATGGGAATTGGGAGGGAATAAGTTGTATAAAATCTAAACGGTCCATTGTTGTTGTTGTTGTTGTTGTTTTGTTGTTGTTATTATTATTATTATTATTATTATTATTATTATTATTATTATTATTATTATTATTATTTATAATTGACAAATTAATTCACAAATTACTAGAGTTGTTGCATATAAGAATGCAAATTTTGAAGAGTTCTGCATATAAAAAATTCAAAGGAACATACACAAAAGTTGCTATATATAAATAACACATATAAAGAATGTATATTTTGAATAGTTGTTGCATATAAAGATTTAAATTAAATGAACATATATACAGTAAGGAAAGTCGAAGAATATAATAATACACGCTATAATTTAGAATGGAAGGTCATGTATCAATTTTTAGATTAAAAAAGGAGGGGTAATTTTGTCTTAAGACTATCTTTTTTCTTCCTAAATATCATGCATATTGAATGTTATATGTGTGTAAATAGCAGCAACAACAACAATAAAAAAATTCAAAAATTATTATTAATGAATTTATATAAATGTATATTTTACTAAATATAATATATTATATAAATGTCAGTAGTACTCAAAAGAAAAATAATGTGTGTACATAAATGGTGTTTTTTGTATTATAATAATAAAAAATTATTTCTAATAATTCAAGAATAACTAATGATAGGGAGCGCAGCTCCACTATTTTCCTTGTAAGGGGATTAACTAATCTCCACAAATACTATAATTGGGAATAAGACGTCAAAGCAAACGACGAAATAGAACTATTATCATGAATGCTATTTCATTTCTGACTTATTTCATTAACTAAACATGATGTTAAGGATTAAATAAAATTAGTTACTTTGAGAATATAATACACGTATAATAAAAAAAAAAAGGAAAAAGAAAAAATCTAGGGTTAAAAATGTCTTTTTACCTTAGTACTGAGTATTAATTAATTTAGAAAAAATTGTAATTTATGTTCTTCCATAATATATCAATTATTAATGTCACCCTGAATCATTAGTGGTGTAAATGTTGCCCCTCAATTTTCAAAATGGTACATATATTGTCTCTCTCGTACCCGACAGGGAATCACAGATATTCCTCGTTCTCGTCCCCATTCCCCAAAAATTTTTTCCATTCCTGTCTCCGTCCGGGCAGGGATCAGGGATTCTCGTCGCGGACGAGACACATTGTCATCCCTAGTAGTCTTCATGACTGCTTTCAACCCTAAAAATGAAATATTAAGGCATTCACCACGCCTATCTTCAACCGCTTTTGTCTCCATATGGAGATAGACTTAAAGTAAAGATGAATAAGACGAAGGCAATCATCATGACTATATACAATTTTTGCTTTAAAGGGTCTAAAGTAGCCATGGTGAATGCTATATATATGCCTCTAGATAGAGTCTAGTAACCTAAACAAATAAAGTGTGTGTTGATTTTTAGAGTAACATTAGATAATTTCATTATTTTCGTCTATGATTGAGATTGTCGATCCATTCACATTAACTTTTTACAAAAAAAAATTGTAAAATTTAGATTAGCATCACACAAACTTTTATTTCCACATAATAAAATCACATAATGTAATAGAAAATTTGGTGTAATTGTATACGTTTAATTTTTTTGATAAATCAATTACATTTTTTTGTTTGGTTGTACAATTAATTTTCATGTTTGCTTCACTAGCCTATTTAACCCCTTTTCCCAAGCTATTTTTTTTAAATCTAAATATAATTATAAATTTTTATACTATAATTACCTTTTTATTAAATTTCATAATAATTATATCTATATATTAAATAACAAATAAAGTGACTAAATAATCGATGAACACTATGTGCATATGAAAATCGATGAACACTATGTGCATATGAAAATAATAGTTGGTTCGTCAAGACAAAAGTCTCGTCATATATGATGATAAAAACTTTTAAAATATGACCATTATTATTTCCTCTTTAAGAAAAGGAATCCCGCATAATATAATGCACCGTTAAAGAAAATATTAACAGCACATTTGGTTCACGGAATGAATTTTGAGGTAATAGAAATGCTATTCCATAAGGAATGGAATAGGCAAGGAATAGAATGGAAATTGTATTATGTTGTGTGGTTCGCGGAAGGAATAGACTTTAGGAATTACTCCCTCCGTCCCATTTTACCTGTCCTATTTACTATTCATTGGTCAAACCAACTCTTTCTTCATTGCTTATTTTCTTTAGTAATTTTTTATTATTTTTAAATTTAATTTTTTGTGTTTAATAGTACTTTTGATATAGTTTCTAAATATATAAATTTTATATATTAATACTAAACTTAATATTATAAAAAATTGGATTAAAAATAACTTCAGTCAAGCCTCGTTAAACGAATTAGACAACCAAAATGGGACGGAGGGAGTATATTACAGTGTTTGGTTGGTTTAAGGAATATAAATGAAATATGTTTTAAAAGACATAAACACCCTTATGTAGTAATAATAATAATAATAATGTTATTATTAATATTAATATTATTATTATGTAATAATAAAATAAAACTTATAATAATATTAATAACAATAATAAGAAAAAAGGAATAATAATAATAATAATAATAATGTTATTTTTAATATTAATATTATTATTATGTAATAATAAAATAAAACTTATAATAATATTAATAACAATAATAAGAAAAAAGGAATAATAATAATAATAATAATACAAAAACAAAATTATATATAAAATATTTATTTAAAAAAAAACACACAAATGAGAGTTTTTGATCCTACATTGGTAACTCAAGAAGGGAAACTCATTTGAGTTTCTCTATATAAGATAATCATTGCTTCCAATTTTAAATTAACAACATGATTATGATGCCTTAAAGAGCCAAAAGCTCCATCATTTAAGGAGCCTTAATTGCTCTTAGGGCTGCAAATGAGCCGAGCGGCTCGCGAGCGGCTCGGTCAAAGCTTGACTCGGATTCGGTCAAAGTCGAGTTCGAGCCGAGCTCGAGCGGCTCGTTTAACAATCGAGCCGAGCTCGAGCTGTAATACCTTAGGCTCGTGGCTCGACGAGCCGCTCGCGAGCCGTGTATAATATAATATAAAATAATATATATATATAATATTAAAAATTATAAATTTGAAATAATAAATATTTGAAATTAAAAAACTAACCCTAAGTGTTCCCCCAATTCCCCAACTAATGTATTCGTGAATCTTGAATTCCCCAAAATCCCAAATACGCTTCCCCAACAGCAGCGCCGCAAACACCACCGTCCACCGCCCCAGCACCGCCGCACCCTCCCCTACGCGACGCCGCACCAGCACCGCTCCAGCACGCCGCACCAGCACCGCGCCACCGCCCAGCACCGCGCACCCTCCCCTACGCGCGCGCCGCACCAGCACCGCACCAGCATCGCCGCAGAGAGCACCGCGCCACCGCCGCACCAGCACCGCGCCACGCGCACCAGCACCGCACCACTTCCCCTCCGCCTTCGCCCACTGCCAGCGTCCAAACTCCAAAGCAGCACCACCTCACCTCACCGCGCCACCGCCGCACCTGCTCTCGAGCTCGAAATCGACCCTAATCTCGAGCTCCAATTCGAGCTCGAAATCGAGCTCGCGCTCGAGCTCGAGCATCACCTTTCTAAACGAGCTCGAGCTCGGCTCGGCTCGTTTGCAGCCCTAATTGCTCTTAGTTACAAATTTTTTTATATAAATAATATATATATATATATATATATATATATATATATATATATATATATATATATATATATATATATATATGCTACGGCGTGATGCCGCAGCAACAATAGTTATTACCCTTGCAAGGGTAATATACCAAGGGGGGCCTGGTAATAGCTATTACCCATGCAATGGTAATAGCTCATTCCTAAGAACAATGTTCCTGGGAATACAAATGCGAACCAAACAACGGAATAGGTTATTACTGGGAATACTATGTCATTCCCTACCTATTCTGTGAACCAAACAACCCATAAATGCATTGCAATTAATTTTTTCCATATAAAGATACGATAGTATGGAATAGATCATCCAACTTGCCATTCTATTATGCTTGTAGAAAACGTGGTGGATCCAAACTTCTAAATTCTTTGTCAATAAATGCTTGCTCTTTTTTGTGAGATTTCACATAGGGTCATCGCTCACAACTTCACCCAATAAGTAGTTCATTACTTTCTCACGATCAATTTACATAATAATTTTCATGTCACTTTTAACCAATCAATTTGAAAGACCCTTTTATAATGACTCGGATCTCCACCTTTTTATGACATTACATGGGCCAATATTGTTCATGAAGCCCCACAACAAACTAGTAATTTATGCTAATATTGATACATTGGGCCTTGACTTTCTGGCTAACTAATGAGTGATAACCCATTTGCAATTCCCTCCAAATAAGGAATTGCAGTTCATGGGGTACGTCAATGGAGAGGATGGACAATTTTGTTAGTGTAAAGACAATTTTGCCCCTTCTCTCATCGCCTTTGTTTTTTAATAGTTTTATTATTATTCTTCTTCTTCTTCTTCACTTCTGGGAATTGAACTCGGGTTCTCCTGAAATTCCTCCCCACAAAGAGAGCTCACTTGCCACTTGAGCTACCCCATTGGGTTAAGCTCTCTACATTATTCCTATATTCTACACTCATTTTTTGTACTTTTATCATTAATTACCATTGTGACTTTAAAAAGAGATATTAAAACATTGGTGACATTTTTTAAGGTTCAAATTGGCCACTGAACAAAATGAAAATGGAATTTTAAAAAATGTCAAGTTATCGTCCACGTCAACATACAACCTATTAGATGGAGTGTTAACCTGCTACCATGTAAAATTTCATACATTTGATGTGTTGAGTAATCTAATTGCACTTTATTTTTTCTTCAGTGACCAAATTACACTTTCAGATTTCGTTAAATGGCCAATTTAAATCTTATTATTTTTTAAATACTCCTTAATAAATAGATGGGCACATTTCGGATCAAAGTGTTTGTTTGGGATTTTCGGCAACCAATAGGCGATTGTTGTAGGCAAAACAGACGCCTATTGTCTTTTTTTTTTTTTTTTTTTGAGAGCAAAAGATTAATTCATTGAATCACAAGCAAGAATGTTTACAAGAAAGACAGGAGGTGTATCTAACCACTCTCCGCAACCTGACTCAGAAATGACCACCCTAGCAATCGTGTGGGCAGCACAATTCGCAGATCGCTTAACAAACTGAAATTTAACATCACCAATCATAGATGCTAAAGTTTTGATATCATGTACTAATAATCCAAAAGCAGAATTAAAAGAAATAGAATGAAGTGCATTAAAAACAAGCTGGGAATCCATCTCAACCTCGACCGTCCCCCATTCCAGTGTCCTTTAGCCAACTTAGCGCCTCCCGAATACTTAAAGCTTCACCCTCTTTAACAGAATAAATCCCCGGTTTAAGCATACTTTTTGCTGCTAGGAACTGGCCTCCATCATCTCTCAGAATCCAACCCAAACCCATAACTCTGTTATCATTGTTAAAAAAGCCCTAAGCCAGCGATTGACCACCACTCCCCCAACAAAAAAAAAAAAAACACTCTTCTCTGCTATCTTCCAAAAATGAAGCCCTAGTTATTGACGCGCAGCTCCGGCGATTGAAGACGGTGGCGTGAGGGTAGGTGTTGCCACAACTTTATCTCTTGAGCGTGAGATTAGAAACGGGTCTGCAGCGTTCTCCATCTTCTGGTGCTGCAGCGTGAGGTTAGTTTCTGTCTCAGAGCATCACGTACTCAAACTTCTGCTGCTGCTGTTGGCTAATAATTTCTTGGTTTGTGTATGGCAGCACCTACTTCTGGTGCTGTTGTTTTGGCCGCCGGCGACTATGACGAACTGATACTCCTGCTGAACTGCCACCAGGTATATATATTTTCTTTTCTCTTCTTTTATTTTTCATTCTTTTTTTACATAATTTTAGTGTGAGTGAGTGTTCAAGCACTGTCTAAATAATACAGAGTATTAGTTTTCATTCTTTTCTGATCTGCTTCTCTGCGTTCCTTGCCCCTCAGTTTATTCTTGCAGTGATAATGAGTCAGTAAGTAAACTTTTTAAACCCAGAAAAGTTTATCAGTATAATTACCCAAAGTCACCATCTGTAAATTGCAGTATATATAATTATTGTCAAAACAATCTGCATGATGCTTGATATGATACAGTGTCAAAACCAGAATATTATTACCAATATCATAAAATTGCTTATAATAATAAGTCTAATTGATTTCCCATCAAAACCAGAATATTATTACCAATCTGCAGGCCTGCAGCGTGAGGTTGGTTTCTGTCTCAAACTTCTGGTGCTGCTGTTGGCTAATAATTTCTTGGTTGTGACTAATACTTTCTTGGTTTGTGTATGGCAGCACCAGCACCTACTTCTGGTTCTGTTGTTTTGGCCGCCGGCGACGATGACGAACTGATACTCCTGCTGAACTGCCACCAGGTATATATATTTTCTTTTCTCTTCTTCTTTTATTTTTCATTCTTCTTTACATACTTTCAGTGTGAATGAGTGTTCAAGCACTGCCTATATAATATTAGTTTTTCATTCTTTTCTGATCTGCTTCTCTGTATTCCTTGCCCCTCAGTTTATTCTTGCATTGAATAATGAGTCAGTAAGTAAACTTTTTAAACCCAAATTTTCTATTTGCTGCACTGTAACCCTTAAATTGGTCTTTGTCTATGTTTCATTTCCTATTGGAGAAGTTGAGATTGAGTCATTTGAGTGGGCTTAAAACTTCTAATTGATGTTGATATGCAAGGCTAAGTATAATTCTTAAAACTTCTTCATGAGATTGATTACATTTTTCATGCATTCTTCAAAACAATCTGCATGATGCTTGATATGATACAGTGTCAAAACAAGAATATTATTACCAATATCATAAAATTGCTTATAATAATAAGTCTAATTGATTTCCCATAAAAACCAGAATATTATTACCAATCTGCAGCAGCGTGAGGTTGGTTTCTGTCTCAAACTTCTGGTGCTGCTGTTGGCTAATAATTTCTTGGTGTGACTAATACTTTCTTGGTTTGTGTATGGCAGCACCAGCACCTACTTCTGGTTCTGTTGTTTTGGCCGCCGTCACGATGACGAACTGATACTCCTGCTGAACTGCCACCAGGTATATATATTTTCTTTTCTCTTCTTCTTTTATTTTTCATTCTTCTTTACATACTTTCAGTGTGAGTGAGTGTTCAAGCACTGCCTATATAATATTAGTTTTTCATTCTTTTCTGATCTGCTTCTCTGTATTCCTTGCCCCTCAGTTTATTCTTGCATTGAATAATGAGTCAGTAAGTAAACTTTTTAAACCCAGAAAAGTTTATCATCAAGTCATAATTAAGAGTATAATCACCCAAAGTCACCATCTGTAGATTGCAGTATATATAATTATTGTCAAAACAATCTGCTTGATATGATACAGTGTCAAAACAAGAATATTATTACCAATATCTCATATGATACAGTGTAATTGATTTCATAAATTTATAATAATGTTGTTTCTAAATGCATTCATCTTCATTTTTCCATATCTCATATGATATTTACTTCAATTAAAGTTTCATGACTTTACAGATTGATTGTGCTGCAATGGGAGATACTGATCGTAGCTGGATGTATGGGAAACGCAATACGTTAGAATATATGCAAGGGGTTGAAAATTTTCTCAAATATGCTGAAGAAAATAAAAGTAAAAATGCTGAAGAATTTCTTGTGTGCCCCTGTTGTGATTGTAAGAATCTGAGGAAATTCCGTAGCTCTGAGCAGGTGAAGAGTCATTTAATATGCCGTGGGTTTAAGAAAGGTTATGACCGGTGGATATGGCATGGTGAAAGTGTACTTCCTAGTACAAGCACCAGTGATAATAGGATAGGCAATGATGAAGAGAATGATGATAACACTGATACAAATGGAGAGAATGATCGATTAGATGAACTCATACGTGCCATTCAAGGAAATTTTAATGAAGTGCCTCATGTATTAGAAAGTTTGTTTGTTGATTCAGAAAAACCTTTGTTTCTGGGTGTAGTAGATTTACAAAGTTATCTGCTGTGTTAAAATTATATAAATTAAAAGCAGAGAATGGGTGGAGCGATAAGAGTTTTACGCAGTTATTAGAACTTTTAAAAGACATGCTTCCTGATGATAATGAGCTTCCTATTTCAACTTATGAGGCAAAGAAAATGTTGTGTCCGTTAGGTATGGAGATTAAGGAAATACATGCATGTCCAAATGATTGTGTACTCTATTGGAAAGAGTACAGTGATTTACATGTGTGTCCAAAGTGTGGGGTATCACGTTACAAAAGAAAGGGTGTTGATGATGGGTGTGAGGGTAAGAAAGGCCCTCCGGCGAAGGTGTTATGGTATTTACCAATAATTCCGAGGATCAAACGTTTGTTTGCGAATCCAATTGATGCGAAATATTTGCAGTGGCATGCTGAAGGGAGAAAAAATGATGGAAAATTAAGACACCCAGCCGATTCTCTTCAATGGAGGAACATTGATCGAGCGTTTCCTAAATTTGGTAATGAGAATAGGAATCTTAGGCTTGGGTTATGCACCGGTGGAATGAACTCCCATGGTAACATTAACAGTCGACATAACACTTGGCCGGTTCTTTTGGTTGCTTACAATCTTCCTCCTTGGTTGTGTATGAATCGTAAGTACATCATGCTGTCATTGCTTATTTCAGGGCCTAAACAACCAGGAAATAACATAGATGTGTACTTAGCTCCACTTGTGGAAGATTTGAAAATGTTGTGGAATGAAGGTGTGACGGTATTTGATGCATATAGTCAAACAAACTTCACTTTGCGAGCTATGATATTTTGCACAATAAATGATTTTTCAACATATGAGAACTTATCAGGCTATAATACTAAAGGAGTGAAGGCATGCCCTATTTGTGAAGATGAAACAAATGATCTTTGGTTGAGCAACAGTAAAAAAAATGTCTTCATGAATCATCGGATCTTTCTCCCTACTGGTTATCCTTATCGAAAGAAGATAAAGTGTTTTAATGGAAAAGCTGAGACACGAGTTGCTCGCTTTCCATTATCAGGGCGTGCGGTTTATGAACGAGTTAAAAATCTTGAATTGGGCAAAACATCTAAACTTGCTAAAAATAATCTTTGGAAAAAAAAGTCAATATTTTGGGATCTACCATATTGGGAGCATTTATCTGTACGGCATTGTCTTGATGTGATGGATGTTGAGAAAAATGTTTGTGACAGCATTGTTGGAACAGTATTGAATATGCAGGGTAAGACTAAAGATGACATTAATGCTAGAAAAGATATGGTAGAAATGGGAATACGAGATAAGTTAGCACCGCAAGAATCAGGAGCGCGGACATACTTACCTCCAGCTTGTTATACTATGTCTGAAATAGAGAAAACAAGCTTTTGTGCATGTTTGAATGATGTGAAGGTTCCTAAAGGTTACTCATCCAATATTAAAAAGCATGTTTCAATGAAGGATTTGAAGTTGGTTGGAATGAAGTCTCATGTTTGTCATATTCTAATGCAGCACATGTTACCCGTAGCAATTCGAGATGTTTTACCAAAACATGTTAGGCATGCCATTATAAAACTTTGTTTCTTTTTCAATGTTATTTGTAGTAAAGTTGTTGATATTGAGGTGTTGGATGATTTGCAGGCAGATGTGGTAGTGACTCTATGTCAATTTGAAATGTATTTCCCTCCCTCATTTTTTGACATTATGGTGCATTTAATTGTTCATTTGGTGAGAGAAATTAAGATGTGTGGTCCAGTGTTTTTAAGATGTATGTATCCATTTGAGAGATTCATGAAGATACTGAAAGGATATGTGAAAAATCAGTTTCAACCAGAAGGTAGTATCATTGAAAGTTATGTTGCTGAGGAGGTGATTGAGTTTTGTACGGATTATTTGGCAAATGTTGAATCCATTGTTGTTCCTAAATCTCGTCACGAGGGTAAACTTACAGGGAAAGGTACTATTGGGCTTAAACTAGATTCACAAAAAGCTGAAATTCGTGATAAAGCTCACCGCGTTGTATTGCAACATGAATCTGAGGCTCATCCATACTTTGACGAACACCTGTCCATGTTAAGGCATGAAAATCCTTCAAAGAGTGAAATGTGGGTGACCAATGAACACAACCGCACATTTATAAGATGGTTCAAAGATAGAGTGATGCAAGATTTATCCAAAGTTCCAAATAACATCAGTGAAACCATTAAGTGGCTAGCTTATGGCCCTGGTATGCTTGTGTTCTGTTATGAAGCATATGAAATTAATGGGTATACGTTTTACACAAAACGTAAAGATGATAAGAGTTCTGTGCAAAACAGTGGAGTTACATTAGAAGCACTATCCAGAGATTACTCTAGTGCCAGAGATACCAAGCCAGAAGATGTTGCTATGCCATATTATGGTGTGATTGAAGAAATTTGGGAACTTGATTTTGTAACTTTTAGGATTCCTCTATTCCGGTGTAGTTGGGTTGATAACAAACGAGGTGTTCGAATAGATGAATTGGGTTTTACTTTAGTAGATTTTGATCAGTTGGGTTATCAGGATGAGCCATTTATACTTGCATCTCAAGCAAAACAAGTTTTTTATGTTTCTGATCCTGTTAATAGTAAGTGGTCAATTGTATTACAAGGAAAAAGAAATATTGTTGACATTGGAGATGTTGTGGATGAAGAAGAATATAATCACTTTGATGAAACACTTCCATTTTCTATTGGCATTCAAGCTTTAGAGGAAGATGACATTGAAACAAGTTACATGCGTTGTGATCATGGGGAGGGCTTGTGGATTGATAATCACACATAATCATTTTTTGTTAAAAAATTGTAAGTTTATTTGCTTGTTAAACAATTATTATTTTTTGAAAATTGTATGTTGACACACACACACACACACACACACACACACACACACATATATATATATATTGCATGTGCAAATATAATATCATGGTTTATCATTTGCAGTCTACTTCACAACCTACTTCAGAGTAATCATAGCCTAAGTGATGCAGTACATGAATTGAGGCAATGATGGTCAAATGCATGAAGTCTAAGAGACATGGAGTTTGGTGGCTACTTTTATTGGAAATTTGGATTAGCTTTAAATATTTTTAATAATTGTAATTCTCTTTATGTTTATTTTACCATTCCCATGCATGCTTTTAATATTTGCAACTCTTCTATCTTAGTTTTTTATTTAAATAAGTTTTTGTATTCAGAAGTTAAGTTTTATAAGGCATCAAATCCAAGATTTTACAGTGATCCTGGTGTCAAAGAGGAGAAGGCTTTCAAATCTTGTAGTTAGTCTTCAAGTAATTGTTTTTACCATTTTATTTTAAGATGCCAAATGCTCTAGACGACAAATGCATTGTATTCTTGAAATTGCTTGCAGAAAAATCATATTCTTTAAAGAAGTTGCAGAACAGTTATGCCTTTCCCCAACAGATCAGAGAATGCAAGGTTCTATAACAGAGAAATTATATTGGACTGATGTTCTTCAACTTGGAGTATATGGAGGCTAAGGTAATGCATTGTTTTTTCTTGTTAAGATGAATTTGCATTTGAGGCACAAGGGAAGAGCTTGTCTAGCAATATGATATTCAATAAAATCAATTGCCTGACTTTTCATAGAACAACATCAAAAAGTAAAATAAAATCTGAGTAGAGGACATATATATTGTTAGTGTTCTTTTAGCAATCAAAGATTCCACTTTTGAAAAAAGTGAGTTTTTTGTGATACTTTAATATCATATGTGCAAAGTTATAGATAATAGAAATAATGAAGATAAAGCAGAGTTAATGATTTACTATATGCTACTGATTGGAATAGGTTTTGCTTCAAGTATTTAATGCATACCACTGTCTTCATGTGTCACAGGCTGTACTGCCCATTTGTCTTTCAGAATTTGGGAGCCATTACAATTTATATATGGTAAATCCTCCAACTCTCCAAGAAGGGAAAAATGGAATTTGCAAACAGTATCTTGGGTGAGTGCAACTCAAGGAGAATTCTGTAGACTAAGATTCTTCGTTCTTGAAGCTAATAACCTCAAGCATTGGGCAGGTGATGGTGATTTCCTACATCTCAAGTGATTAGTCTTGAGATGTTATTGCTTGGAGGAGTTCCCTTTGTGTTTAACAGAAAATTTGACCCTTTTGTCAAGTAAGTTGGATCAAGTGTAACACTTCTGTGGTTGCTTTTGCGAAGCATATTCGAGACTGGCAAGTTGAAAGGGGAAACCTCATTTTTAAGGTTAGAAGCTACAACATATGATCCATTGTCAATTATTTCTTTTCTATTCCATATATCCTTTACAAACTTGTTTCTATTTCTTTTTCTGATCTCATTTTGTTTAACTGTGATCTTTGTTTCAAGCAAAGGGCTTTAGCTCCTGTAGTCATTCTTCAGGTGAGTTTTTAACCATTTTGTTTTAAGCAGCTGAATTCTCTAGACTATAGATGCATCACATTCTAGAAATAGCTTGTAGAACTTGCAAAACTAGTATTCTTCAAAATGGTTGTAGACTCTTCAGAAGAAACAAGCCTTTTTCCCCAACAAGAATTATATTAGACTGATGTTGCTTTGTATGTTCACTTAATAACTATTGAACCACATTAAGTACTACTTATATTATATTACTCAAACGAATGAAACTTTCAATTTGCCAACACGGCAACAACTCAAAGTATGAAATAAATAATGGAGAAGCTCTCAAAACTCACACCTCTTTGATGACTAAGAACACTATTTTTATGATGATGATGATGTGTTTTGCACTCTTTAACGTGTAAACAAGGTAGTGAGGAGATTTTTAAAAGGTTGATAGCAACTTGGAGTGCAGTTGAAGGCACTTGTAGCGGTGGGTACTACATTTTCCTTTTTTGTGTAGATGAATGTGCACTTGTAGAACATGGTTGGGAAGAGCTTGTGCGCTACACCTGTTCAAAATATGATACTCAAGAAAAATCAAATATCTGAATTTTTAATAGAACAAAATCAAAAAGAAAATTAAAAGTTGCCTAGAGGTTCATATATGCTAGTGTTCTTTTAGTGTTCTTTTAGAAATAAAAAATATCAGTTTTGAAAAAGCAAGGAGTTTTGCGTGATACCTTAATATCATTCTTGCAAAGTTATAGATATAGACATAGTGAAGTGAAAGTAGAGTAAATGGTTCTTCCAAAGTCTTCTTGCTTGCAGGCACTCACTGGTTGGTTTCCATCTGATGAGAATGCATATCCCAAAGCTAGCCATGTGGGCTTTATTCTTGGCTTAGTAGAAGATGGCAAATGCTTATGAACTTGAAGCAGTGATGTTTCTATGCTGATTGATTACTTGACAATTAAGATCAAGAACCACTTTAAATCTGCACCTATCTTAGCATGTAGAAAAATTTCAAACTGGGAAGCTGGTAGTGCTCAAGCTATCGGAGATGTAAGCGGAATTTCTTGGTTATTTGTTCTGTCTCTGCCTATTTCATCTGGTGCCTATATGTGATGATCATACTATACATCTCTGTTTCTTTTCTCTACCTCTTGCAATTATTCCTGACTACTAATGTGCTTTTGCAGATTGGTATGTCAATTAAATACCGTTTTTAAAAATTTTCAATCTGGGAAGCTGCTAGTGATCAAGTATTAAAGATCTAGAGGAAAGAAGAATTGCTTCATTATTTCCTTCTAATTGAAGGATGTATGTCGTTTCAACTAAAACTTTAAATTTATATTGAGACCACTTATTATAATCGTAAAAACTTCTTCATGAGATTGATTATGTCCATTCCAGGCATTCTGTAAGGCATTAAATCAAAGATTTTATAGCGATCCTGGTTTCAAAGAGAAGGCTTTCAAATCCTGTAGTCAGTCTTCAGGTGATTTTCTTTACCATTTTATTTTAAGCTACTGAGTGCTCTAGACTAAGATGCATCTTATTCTTGAAATTGCTTGCAGAACCTGCAAAAATTGTATTCTTCAGAGGTTGCAGGAAGTGCAGAAGAATGAAATTTTTTTTAACAGAGAATATTAGAGTGGTGTTACTTTTTATTTTAACTTCAATTCTTCACAACTATTGAACTACTAGTTATATTCTATTAATTCAAAGATTAAAGTATGGGAAGTAGTTAACGCAGAATTCTGAAGGCTAAGATTCTTGCTTACAAAATCAAACACTATTTTACTTTTATGATCTCATTTTGTTTTCTGCATTATTTTTCACAGATCCTTCAATTTTCCTTAACCTGGTTTTGTCACTGTAGTGTTGTCAAGGAGATAAATAGCTCATGTAATTACTTTCTTTGGTTAAAAGTTAATGATTCCTCATGAATGCAATAAACTTACTACGGCATCATTATGATTACTACTGCAGAGTATCCAGAAGTTGGTAAGAGATCATCATGAATGCAAGATCTATCTGTTGCAAAACATTGCGAAAGAGATCTAATGTTGGTGACTGGGGCAAGCTGCCAAGCAGGTAAATTCATATATCATCTGGTGCCTATATGGATGATTAATATACTACTTTACATCTCTGTTTCTCTTTCTTTTCTTCTTTGCAATTAATCCCAAGTACAACTAATGCTTTTGCAGATTGGTATATGCTAATTGAATACCTTTTTGAAAAATTTTCAAGCTAGAAAGCTGCTAGTCTCAAGTATTGGAGATGTAGAGGTAAGAAGAATTGCTTCATTATTTTGTTCCGCCTCTATTAGATTGATATTGATTTGCAAGGCTAATTAAGTATAACTTTGAAAACTTATCTTATTAATTAGAATGGACTATAAATAACCTCCATCTTATGCATCTTGCACGGCTTCAAAGCAAAGATTTGACAGTTATCTTGGTTTTAAACAAAGGGTTCAACCTGAAGTCAGTCTTTAGGTGATATGTAACCATTTTACTTTTACGATTACAATATGAAATAATCTCCCAAAACTCACACCTCTTTGATTGCTAACAACTCTACTTTTATGGAGTAAAATTTGAGGGGTTAACTAACCACTTAAAAATGCTAGTGGTAAATGGTTTACTACAATGCAGTTAGAGTGGTGAGGAGTACAGGAAAAAAAGTGGCACAATTCTATGAAATTAGTTGAAGCGAAATTGAAAAGGATTAATATTTCTGTTAGGATAAATGAACGAAATGTTCAATTTGCCAACAACTAACATTAAGAAATAAATAATGGAGAGGTTGTATCTCTCTAGAACCACAACATGAAATTATCTAGTAAAACTTTCACCCTTGTTGAAATTGAGGGATTGAAAGACCTGGCGGGTGGAGAATAACAACCACCTGCCAGTTAGGCGGAAGCAAAGTATGTAAGAAACCAAAGAATAATAGAATGTATGAATATATTACAATCAAAGAGTACAATAGGGTTGTTCTCTATGCCTCTATATATACTAAACTAGATACCAAATCTACCATAATAGGAATAGGAAACCCTAATAGGAATAGGAAACGAAGTCCACCCTACTAGGAGTTACCTAATATTCAATAAAGGTTCCCTAATATTCAACACTCCCCCTCAAGCTGGGGCATAGATATCAATCATGCTGCAGCTTGTTACAAATATCTCACATGAGTGTCTTAGATTTGTTGCTGAAAACTTTGCTGCTGTGATGCAATCGGATGGGCACTCCAATGGATCCTCCTGTCACCAAAGCTGACAACGTCTGTTTAGTTGACCACAAAGCCTACTCTCATTCAGCCACCAAAGGTGTCAACTCGACCACAAAGCCTACTCTCATTCGGCTACCAAAGTTGTCATCTCAACCACAAAGCCTACTCTCATTCGGCTATCAAAGCTGCCAACTTGACCACAAAGCCTACTATCTTTCGGCCATCAAAGTTGACGCTACTTCTCTTCTTTGATGAAGGAATGCCATCATCCCAATTAAACACCACAACGCACATTCAACTCACACCATAGCATGACTCTAAATATGAGACGATTCCCATGACCCAAACAACACAAACTAAACTTAAAGACCAAATTAAATTAAAGCTAACCCACAAAATAAACCAAACAAATACAATCTATTGCCCCAATCTTTCACATTAACTCAAAATAAAACCAAAAAACACAAAACCCAAAAAGCCTTCAAATATCACCAAAGAATGGCAAAACAACAATCTCAAGGGATGGTTGGAGACGTTGACCGGCGAGATTGACCGGAGTTGACTGTTGACCAGCGACCAATGAAGGATCTGAAAACATAGTCAGGAGAATCTTGTCAATACGAAACCAATGGTGGCAGCGGCGTCTTGATCGGAGATCGGAGGAGAGAGATCTGGCCAGAAAACTGAAGAGACTCCCGGCGACGGTGGCGGCGCATGGCGGAACAACTAGGGTTTTGTCTAGGGTTTGTTTTAGGGTTTAGGCTCTGATACCATGTTGAAATTAAGGGATTGAAAGACCTGGCGGGTGGAGAATAACAACAACCAGCCAGTTAGGCGGAAGCAAAGTATGTAAGAAACCAAAGAATAATAGAATGTATGAATATATTACAATCAAAGAGTACAATAGGGTTGTTCTCTATGCCTATATATATATACTAAACTAGATACCAAATCTACCATAATAGGAATAGGAAACCCTAATAGGAATAGGAAACTAAGTCCACCCTACTAGGAGTTACCTAATATTCAATAAAGGTTCCCTAATATTCAACAACCCTTAAGGTTGCTAACAACTATACAATTTGTTTTTGTCATTATGATATGTCTGTTGCGTTCTTTTCAGTGTAAACTGGGTAGTGAGGAGAGTTTGAAATTTGAAAAGGTTTACCAGTATCATGGAGAATGCCTATTGTGGAAAAGTATGGGATGTAGCTAAGGAGAATTATGTAGACTAAGATTCTTGCTTGTTGAAGCTAATAAACTCGAGCATTGGGCAGGCGGTGGTGATTTTCCATGTTTCAAGTGGTTAGTCTTGAGATGTTATTGTTTGGAAAAATTCTCTTGGTGGTTAACAGAAAATTTGAACCTGCGGTCAATTAAGTTGTATTGGTGTGACCCTTCCATTGTTGCTTTTGCTAAGTATTTTCAAGACTGGCAAGTTGGAATAGGAAATGCCATTTTTGAGGTTAGCAGCTACAGCGTCTGACCCATTCTCAATTATTTCTTTTCCATTCCATATGGATGCTACCTTTCTTTACAAACTTGTTACTATTTCTTTTTCTGATCTGATCTCATTTTGTTTTCTGTTTTGCACAATTTTCGTAGTTCAAAATCCCTAAATATGATGAATCACAAATAGAAGAGTCTGTACAAGACAACTTGGTAAGGCTCACAGTGAATTAACAGTTATTTAAAAATGGTATGTTTGAGGCTTCATGTGCCTTTATATCTGCATGCTAAATGAAATGAAATGGTGTTGCTACCTTGTATAGATAATTGAAGGTTACAAATGAATTGGTTCCTCATCAACTAATCGCACTGAATTGTTGTTTGGTTCTTTTCTCCCCTTGTTAGTAAATTCCAAATGCTATCATTGATCACAATTGCCTTGTTTAAAAAACTGCAGTGGGTATTCTTTGACAGACAAGTAGTTTCTCATTTGCAGGCCATTAAATACGACTTAGAGCCCAATTTCACTTGTGGATTGTGCAGTAATCCCATAATTTGGATAATCTTGAGTATTTGGAAGGGCTTGAGAAGCTAATGATTTCAGCTGCACTGTAACTCTTCAAATCAGTCTATGTTTCCTTTCCTACTGGGGAAGTTAAGATTGAGTGGGCTTAATCTCTCTGAGAGGCATTTAACGGTAATTGGCATGTTGGGCCAGCTTAAGGTGCTCAATCTAGAAAGTGCTTCCCATGGAAAAGTATGGGAAGTAGCTGAAGGATGATTCCACCGATTAGGATTATTGCTTCTTGAAGCAAAAAACCTGGAGCAATTGAAGGCTAATAAATATTCCTTCCCACATCTCCGGTGCTTATGTCTAAGACTATGTCTGGAGCAATTGAAGCCATTCTGTTGTTGTTGCTGCCAAGCAGATTCTAGAAGGGCTGCATCCATTATGAAGAAGAATGTTTGAGGTTCATTCATGCTTCATTAATTTTTTATTTTATTTTGCATTCTTTACAAAGGCTGTTACTCTTTCATTTTCTAATCTCATTTCATTCTCTCCATTTTCCATAGATCAGAATCGATGGGCTTGAATATGAACAATCACCGTATCCACATGTATAAGAGGACTTAGCTGAGATCACAATGAATAACTTCCATTTGAACACAAACCTTTCTGCTAAATAATTCCAACATACTATATGATCTATTATAAAACATGGCTATTTTTCTAGTTTCTTAAAAATAAAATAAATAAATAAATAAATATGGCATTTCTTGATGCAGCCAAATGTTTCTCATTTGCAGGGCATTAAGGATAATTGAAAGCTGTGGGTTCCTTGTGAATGTAAGATGCTATTGCAGACTATCCAAAAATATGCTAATAGAGTGGTGAGTAGTACAGGAAAAGATTGGCAGCACAACTTTATGAAATTAAATTGAAAAGGTTTTCCAGCAACTTGGAGGAAAATTTATTGAAATTTCCTTCTTTTGTTGAGATGAATATGTATCTGTTACATACAAGAAGTTTCAATTCATATTCAATGTCATATCTGCAAATTTATAGGAATCAACTTACTAAAGATAAAGTAGTATGGGTGATTTACATTACTGATTGAAATGGTTTTTTCTTTAAGCATTTAATACCACTGTGTTCCATTCATCTATCTTTTAGAAGTTAAGTGCAGTATGTTTTTTTGCCACATCTTCTTGCAGGCTGCAAACATAGGAGGTTTATAGCCATTTGGGATGTGTTGTTGTGATAGGATCAGGAGGACATGGCAAATGGTTCTGAACTTGAAGTAGTGATGAGTTTAAGCTGATTGATTTGATTGACAATTTAAATAAGTGTAAAACTGCACTTATCAAATGCATATATGCATGGTTGTTAGTTCTGTGTTTCTGCCTATATATATTTCATTCCCCTTTTGTCCTCTAAGCTCATTATGTCAACATGATGTTGAGGACAGGTGCAAAAGACATTAGTTTAGTCTCAGGAAGCAGGCAGAAGAAAGGAGTGAAGAGAAGTTTTGTTTCAATAATTGGCAACACATATATGTTGAATAGGAGGGATCAACAGCCTGCCTACATGAGCAATGTGTTTTTGTGGGGAAGGCACAAAATACCCAAATCATCCTGTTGCAGAGGCTTGTGGCTTTAAGATCAAGTAAACACATAAATCTCAGTATGCAGTCCAGCTATAGCAATCTCAGTATGGTGAGTGATTGGACAAAAGCTGATCCAGATGTGTTCGCTACCAATACTAGCAAACCAGGATGGTGCAATGTGGATCCTGATGAAGCATCTGCTTCAAAGAGGAGTGCGATTGTAAGTATGATGGACTCTGTGAGGTGCCTGTTTCGAGCACTTGTATCAATCAATGCTCTGGGCATAGACTATGCCGAGGTGGATTTTGTGAGGTAAGTTGCACTTATCATGGACCAGAAGATTAATGGAATTATTTTCCCACTGAGCAATGGAGTAGGTTCCAATGTTCTCACATTTTCTGTTAATTTTACCATTTGACCCTTTAAATGCAAACATCCAAGGTCTCTCTAAGAATCCTGGCTTAGCACAACTTCTGTTTTTTAGTACAACACTTTTACTTTTTAGCAATTGACGAGATACCTACTGGTTGGTTTGGGCTGATTGCAGTGCTCCCTCTATTCTGTCCTCCACTGGAGACTGGCGAAAGTGGCTTCGACTAGCCAAAGTAAACATTCTTCTCTTGAAGCTGTTAGTTAATATTGAAGCCGTGGTGGAGAAGAGAAGGCCACTCATCGATGTTTATGATTTGCCCCCAGAGTATAACAGTCTTCTCTTGGAGGTTTGAACACTTTCTGCCAATTGTTCCTTAAGTGTTTTAGTTAAAGGATTTTTTTCGTGCTAATTGACTTTTGGGCATTATAGGGACGGCATTATAAACTGGAATTTCATAAGGGGTAACATGTACAAACAAGATAGATACTTAAAGCATCTTATAAAATATTTAGTATATAACAGAGAAAACTTACCATTGCTTCTCTGATCTGTTGAACCTAATGAAATACTTGGGAGTAACATATTTCTCCTTCTCTTTCTCCTTCTCTTCATCACAGCTTTCTTCCACTTTTTTCCATCACAAACCAATCTAAAAACATATTAATCCTAATTAAACTTAAGTTAACACTAATTCAACAAATTCTATAATAATAACAAACAAAGCATAAATAATAAACATAGATCACGGTGTGGCTAATCACCGGATGCAGAATATAAAGTCAAAAATAAATAAACATAGACCACTGTGTGGCTAATCACTGGATGTAGAATATAAAGCCAAAACATAAATAAACATGTAGAATATAAAGCCAAAACATAAATAAACATAGACCACGGTGTGGCTAATCACCAAATATAGACCACGGTGTGGCTAATCACCGGATGCAATTATAAAGCCAAAGCATAAATAAAAATAGGAAAAAATCTTACCTCACCGCAGAGTTATCCACGTCAGTAAACAAATTCCGAATCTAACTAATTACATACAAGTTTTTTTTTTGTAAATTAATATAGTAAATTGATATTATTTTATAACAATACTATTCTAAACAATCTCAAAATAATTTACAACTCAATAAAATACTAAAATACCATAAATTAAACAATAATATGTAAACTTTTTTTTTTTTTTTGATAACACTAGTACTTCATTAATTAGAAAATAGGAACGAGTACAACAAGAACATTACAATCTGACATAGACACAACTTTCCTAGCTAAGGTATAGAAAACTTGAATCGTAGACTGCATTACAGATTGGAAGATAAGATCCCTGTAGGGGCTTAAAGCTCCGTTTGAGTCAATGATCTGGCTAAACATAGGCAAGACCGATTCATTAATTCCTTAAACAACATTAACAATAATTCCTAAATTTCAAAGTATATTAACATTAATTCTTAAAACTTGAAATAAATTAACAATAATTCCTAAAATATAATATAATTCTTAAATTTGAAATATATTAATCTATAAATAATTCGAAATATATTACAAATAATTCCTAAAGTACACATTAATTTCTTAAAATTTGAAATTATTAATTTATAAGGCCTAAAATACAAAATAATTTCTAAAATTCAAAATATATTATAAATAATAATAATTCCTAAAGTACACAATAATTTCTTAAAATTCAAAATTACTACCTCCGTCCCAAAATGGTTGTCTGATTCGTTTAACGAGGCTTGACTGGAGTCATTTTTAATCCAATTTTTAATAATATTAAGTTTAGCATTAATATATAAAATTTATATATTTAGAAACTACATTAAATGTACTATTAAACACAAAAAATTAAATTTAAAAATAATAAAAAATTACTAAAGAAAATAAGTAATGAAGAAAGAGTTAGTTTGACCAATGAATAGTAAATAGGACAGGTAAAATGGGACAGAGGGAGTATTAATTTATAAGACCTAAGATACATACTAAATCCTAAAATACATAATAATTTCTTAAAATTTGTAATATATTAACAAATAATTCAAAAATTGAAATATATTAAAAAAAATTACCGGTGGGAGGCGGTGGGAACGACGTGGTGACGGGGGAGGCGGCGAGATGGCAGTGTCGCGGGTGGTTGTGCGCTGTAGCCGGAGGCGGCGGAGGGCGGCGTGCGTTGGCTGTGGCAGGCGGTGGCTACAACGACGGGAGTGGCGATGGCGGGTGCGTTCTGATGTGGGCTTTGCGTAAGGAGAAGGGTTTTTGATTTGCTATGCGTTCAAAAGAAATCCTACAGATCTGTTATGCGCACGGTTTATTTCTACTGTCGTATTGTCTTGCCTATTTATGCAGACTCGACCCACCTTAACCCAAACAATCCTAGTTGCCTCTCTTCGCTGAAAGAGAGAGACGACGCCGATAGAGAGGAAGGGAAGAACAGTGCCAACCATCGCCAGATGAAGGAAGAGCATGAAGCCGATCGCCGACGTCTACAAAAAGTCTCCCTCCAGTAGTGGGTATTTCCTTTAATTTTTTTAATATACTGTCGACGTCTTTCTCCCCCCTCCCCCCACCCCTCGCGACCGTCGTAGGAAAATATCGTGCATTGCTGACCGTCCGAAACCTTTCCACGCGGTCTTCGGCGACTCGCCGGTAAATGAAGACCAAAATGTGTGTTTTTTAAAAATTATTTTTAATTTTTTAAATTATTTTAAAATGTCAACTCACCATCGTAAGCAAGTAACCCGATGAAATGGATGATAATCTGCTATCAAGTGAAATTGCATATATTTGGAATGTTCAACTTAATTTCCATTTTTAAACAATAATTAGCCTCAGTTGTATAAACATAACAGATGTTAAAAGTACAATTTTAAAAAATTAAAGTCTTTTCGCGATTGTTCTAAATTCAACCGTAGCTAAAAGTACCAAAATTTTAACCCTAGCTATGTATTGTACAATTTTTAACCCTAGCTAAAGCATTAGGCGACGGATGTGACGACGTTAGCCTCGGCGACCATCATTGGAGAGAATTGCGACGACGACGGTGGCTTGAGCTGTGACGAGGACGAAGGCTTGAGCACCGGCGACGACGAAGGAGCAGCGGCAACCACCATCGGAAAGAGCAGCTTCGCCGACGAAGAGCTTGAGCAGCGGCGGTGAAGACAAAGGGCTTGAGCACCGGCGACGAAGAAGGAGCAGCTGCGACGTTGACCAGTTTAGCGGTGTGAGAAGATCGGTGGCGACCTCCAGCGGCTATGAACAGCGTCGGCGGCGAGCAGAGGCGCGACATCTCCGGCGGCGTTCGCGTTCAACAGTTAAGGTCCATTATTATTATTATAGGGGGAGCATATTGCATACACTATTGATGAGAGTAACACTATTGTCTGTAAATTGTTTTTTTTTTTCCCTTTCTGTAAATGGCTTTGTCATCTACTGCTAATTTGTTGTGCATTTCTCTAGTTTTGGTAACAGAGATATATATGCACTGATTATAAAATGATGAAGTGTTTGATTTTAGTTATCACCTCTATTAGTTTTCTTTTCTCGGTTTAATTTTTCTATAGAAGTGATCTACTTTGGTAGTTTTCTTTCTCAAATTGGTCAATTCTATATACATAGCTCACTTGATTGAACATTTGCAAAGAACTGATGCACTTATACTTATTATCTGCTTAAACAAACCATAAAGAGTTGCACAGAAGTTCTGATCTGGTCTATATGTTTACATTTTCTCTTTTAAGTTTTTATTTTTATTTTTATTTTAGCTAGGTTCTGTATAGACTGTTGTTTTGGATGTTGACATTTTCCTTCTGCCTAAGAGCATTATATTAATGATAATAATCTATTTAATAATGCAAATATATACATACTACATGCATGCAGAGGATGTTTAAATATTTAGCTAGGTGGAGACATATATAGAAGGTAACTTTGATTGGTTTAGGCTAGATGGAGCACCTTCTTGTCACTGATTCTATGTTCATAAATTATACTCCGTACATGTCTTTGTAGGTCTGAGTTCACTGGATGACAACACTAAATGAATTTCTTGTTTATTGTAGCTGAATCATGCTCTCACATCAATATGGCATGTTAACAAGACATATTAGTGACCCTTGGCTTTTGTTCTAGCAGTTGCCCTTTTAGAATTGCTTAAGCTTTAGATACTGATATTTACTTGCATGTATGTGTAGGATTTATGTATAATGCTTTTGAACCTTGGGATACTATTTTTTTAGCTGCTTTATTATTAAAACAAGGATGAGAGAGCTATTACTTGTTTCAGTTTATTAAAACATTTTTAGAGATGCCTACTGGTAAGGCCGTAAGGGAGCAATACATGTTGTATCTCTGGACTATTTTCTCTTTGTTTTAAAGGAATAAATAAGTTTTTTCCCTATGTTGAAGTGAACGCAATGTTTACAACTGTTGAAGTCCTTAAACAGTTTATTATGTAGAGTCCCTTATGCTATATTAATATTGGTTTTAGAAGTTATAACTTTTCCTTTAATTTTTTAACTTGCATAGTAATTGGTGACAGAATTGCCTTCTCAGGGAACCCTATATTGAAGGTGTGTGAGGTGGTGGAATGTGTGTTCTAATCAACACTATTTTCTTCTGTAACAGAAAAGGAAAAACCAATCTTTTGTTCCATATATCTGTGGAATATGTGTTCTAATCAACACTATTTTGAACTTTGTTCCCTATATCTATCAAGTTCATGATATCTTGAAATCTTGAATTACAGTGCCTGCTGAGGTAATTGCTAGACAGAAGGGCAAGACATCATTAATGAAAATTATTCCTTTATGCTCTTCATTCTCTGTTATTCTTCCCCTCCTTTGCATTTCTCCCTTCTTCTTCTTCTCTCAATTTCCCACCTCCCCTTCTACTTTAGCTTAATCTCTCTTACCCCCTGGGCTGTTACAGCATGTGATAATGGTTCTAGTTGACATTGCACATGGGAGACTGAGGCATATTCCTTATAGCGATTCAAGATTGATATTTCTTCTTCAGGTGAAAAGTGTAAACAATTCCTATTTACCCTATTGTTGCATGACCAATGTTAGCCCTTCCATATGGTTGGTATATTCTTTGCTTCTTTCTATTTTACAGAATTCAGCCTAACTTATAATATTCTGGTTCTTAACTTTCTTTCAGTTGTGCTGCTGAAACACTCAACAAACTGAAGTTTGCTCAATGAGCAAAATTCATTCAGAATAATGTAAGTGCTCCTTTTTTTTATTTTTTTATTTTTATTTTTTATGACAAGAAATGTTATTTTCACTAAAATGTCAGTGAGGTAGTTCATTTTATTTATTTATTTATTTATTTATTCAATCACAAAGGTGGTTGCGAATGAATACTCATAACTCATCAGCAGATGTTGCAGCACTATAGCATCAGATAAGACTTCTGAAGGTAGCTAAACCTCTTAGTTCATTGGGATATTAATTGGTCATTAATCAATGCATAAGTTAAACTGACTGTGGTGGCAAATTGAACAGGAGGAACTTTCCAGCTCTTTGTCATTTGGTGCAGCAGGTACTGGAGACCAAAGGGAAGAAGAATCCAAAAACTTTCTGACACTATCAACTAAACAGGTGCCAAAATAATTGTTGTTTTATTCCTTTTCCTTTCAGAATAATTCTTTCTTTAATTCCAGAATCATGATCTACTTGGCTACTTTCTTGTGAGAATATTGTTGAGTCAATTCATAGCACTTTAATTAAGGTAATGTTGTATGCTATGTGAAATATCAGAATTAAACATGGGGATTCTCTAAACTGTAATTACAAGCTTATGCATTATTTGGTCTAAATCTTGTTCCAACAAACTAAATCTCAGGAGAATATGAATATGGCAATGATGAGTGGAAACTTTTACTCCACCCATTGTATTTGTCCCATTTAACTGTTTTAATAGGTCACTTTACCATATTCCAGCATCAGGGAGGCCTATAGTCCACTTGGTTGTATGCCCTTAACAGAATAAGTGAACATATTGCATACATATACAAATTGATCAACGGGGTTTCTTGGAAGGGCAAGAAGCTTGACAATAAAAAAAAGAAACTTGCAGTAAGTTTGCTCCCCGTGTTGCAGTGGCAGGAAGAAGGCAAGCCCGAAAGACATTATGAAAATTAAGATCAGGTTATATTCTTACAAATGCTTGGTGGGGTTTTTTATTCTTCCAGTTATATTTTGTTTCTTTTTGTTTTTTTTTTTTTTTTTTTTCATCTTCTTTAATGCCAATTAATTTTCTTTTTACGATGGTTGAAATATCCATGCAGAAGCTTTAATTCACTACCAAGACCAACCTCCACATTATCCCAAATCCCTTCTGAACACTGTGAGCAGCACCTCCTCTCTTCATGTAAAGACCTCAGTAATCTCCTTCAACTCCATGCGCACTTCATCACTTCAGGTTTTAAAATCAACTGTATGGTAAAAACCCATCTTGTAAACCTCTACGCTTCCTTTGGAAAATGCCATTTTTCACAGTTAGTTTTCGACTCCGAGCAAAACCCGCCTTTGATTCTATGGAATTCGATGATCAGAGCTTACAACAGAACCAGCCAGTATCGAGCAGCCATCCAAATGTACGATTTAATGACGCAGAAAGGTTTCCAACCCGACAAGTATACTTTCACCTTTGCTTTGAAAGCTTGCACTGAGATGTTCGACTTGAAAAAGGGTCGTGATATTCATGATGATGTATCTAGGAGGAACCTTGAATGTGATGTTTTTATTGGGACCGGACTTGTCTCCCTCTATTGTAAAACGGGTAATTTAAAGAGCGCGAGGGAGATGTTTGATAAAATTCCTAAAAGGGACGTGGTTGCTTGGAATGCAATGATTTCGGGATTTTCTCAGAGTTCAGAGCCTGCTGATGCCTTAGAGTTTTTTAAGTACATGCAGTTTAGTTGTGGGGTTCAGCCTAATTCGGTAAGTTTGTTGAATTTGTTTCCCGCGGTTTGCAAGTTAATGGACGGGAAGATTTGCAGGTCTATTCATGGGTTTGTTTATAGGAGGGAGTTCCCTATTTCTGTTTATAATGGGTTGATTGATATGTACTCAAAATGTGGGCACTCCAATGTAGCTCATCAAGTTTTTTATCAGATGAGAGTGCGAGATGATGTTTCATGGGGTACAGTGATGGCTGGTTATGCATATACTGGGAAATTCCGTGAAGTTCTGGAGCTTTTTGATTGCATGAAAAGAGAAGATTTGAAAATGAATAAGGTATCTGCTGTAAGTGCATTGTTGGGAGCTGCTGAGATGAGGGATCTAGAAAAAGGTGTGGAGATTCATAATTATACAATTCAAGAAGGGATTGATTCAGACATTATGATTGCTACTTCTCTGATGACAATGTATGCAAAGTGTGGACAGTTGGAGAAGTCTAAAGAATTGTTTAGAGTGACACAGGAAAGGGATTTGGTTGCCTGGTCTGCAATTATAGCTGCTTTTGCCCAATCTGGATATCCAGAAGAGGCGCTCTCTGTATTTCGAGATATGCAGCATGAGAATTTACTTCCAAATAACGTGACTCTAGTAAGTGTTTTGCCTGCTTGTGCGGAGCTGATGTCTGTGAAATTAGGGAAAGGCGTGCACTGCTACGCTGTTAAAGCAGCTATTGATTCCGATCTTTCAACTGGAACTGCATTGGTATCCATGTATGCTAAGTGTTGCCTATTTCCTTATGCCCTCGGTGCCTTCAATAAGATGCCATTTAAAGAGGTCATAACATGGAATGCTTTGATAAATGGATATGCACAGACTGGTGACTCCTATCATGCACTAGAGATGTTTTCAGAGTTGAGGTTATCTGGGTTGCAACCAGATCCTGGAACAATGGTTGGTGTGCTCCCAGCATGTGCTCTCCTGGGTGACATTTATCAGGGAACTTATATTCATGGTCAAGTAATCAAGTATGGGTTTGAGTCAGACTGCCATGTCACGAATGCCCTAGTTGACTTGTATGCTAAATGTGGGAAACTCTCCTCTGCTGAATTCCTGTTTCATAATTCCTTTGCTAAAGACGAGGTGTCTTGGAACACAATGATTGCAGGATATGTGCAGAATGAATGTGCCAAGGAAGCAATCTCTGCATTTCGTTGCATGGTACTAGCATCTTTTCAACCTAATGTGGTCACTGTTGTTAGTATCTTGCCAGCAATGTCATATCTGACCGCCCTAAAAGAAGGCATGGCAATGCATGCGTACATCGTCAAGAAGGGATTTCTGTTCAATACACTTATCGGGAATAGCCTAGTTGACATGTATGGAAAATGTGGTCACCTCGATATGGCAGAGCATGTATTTCTCGAGATGAAAAATAGAGATACAGTTTCTTGGAATGCTATGCTTGCTGCATATTCTGTGCATGGGAATGTTGATCATGCACTTTCCATTTTCTCTCACATGCAAGAGAACGATGTTGAAATTGATTCTGTGTCCTTCATTAGTGTCTTGTCTGCCTGTAGACATGCAGGCATGATACAGGAAGGGAGGAGCATATTTCAGAATATGCAGAACAAGTACCATCTCAAACCAGAATTACCACATTACGCGTGCATGGTAGACTTGTTAGGTCGTGCTGGTTTGTTTGATGAAACCATGGATTTGATTAAGAATATGCCTATGAAACCCGATGCTGCTGTTTGGGGAGCATTATTGGGTGCATCTAGAATGCATTCCAATGTGGAGTTAGCTGAGCTAGCACTAAAGCATCTCATAAATCTTGAAGTAGGAAATCCAACTCATTATGTGGAGTTGTCGAATATATATTCTCAATCTGGTAGGTGGGTCGACGCAAGAAACACAAGAGTCAGGATGCAAGCAACCGGATTGAAAAAGATTCCAGGATGTAGTTGGGTAAAGTAGAGGAAGGTCCTATGAATTTTTCTCAAGTGAACCCGAGGTATATGTGGCTGTGTGGGCTCAGCGCTAGGCATTGTTCTAGGAAACACAAGAGTAAGGATGCATGTAATTGGATTGAAAAAGACTAGGTGCTATGAATTGTTTGAAAGTGAACATGAAGTAGGTGTGGCTGCATACATATGCAGAAGGCCATATTATACTTTCCAGAAGAAGTAGAGCAACAAGAATTACACTGGAAATTTAGGAAATGCAAGCCAACCATACATCTTTGGGTGCTTGGCAAAGGTGCAACCGATCCAGAAAGGCTGTTAAATATAAAGGAATTGCCTACATCGTGGTCCTTGAAGTCAGTTCAGCAACTTTCACTCTATTTCAATGAAAGTTCATTACTTTAGGTTTCATATATTAATTACTTCTCTGCTTGTATTGTGGGCAGGTGACGGTTTGCAAGAGGGAAAGAAGGAAGACTACTTCCAGGATCTAATAGATGTACGATAAACATTGTGAGTAGAAACGATCTTCTCAGCGAACTTTTTACTAGTGCCCCAGAAAGAATTCTTGTGGAAAAGTTTTTATATTACAACTCTGCAACATAAACTCTCTGCTCAGGGTCACTATAAAGTTTATTCGAAGACCTGTCACTTTGAATGACAAAATGGTGGCATAAATGCTCTAACCTTATATTCTTTTCATGTTAGAAGTCTGGAAGACACGTACTTTTCTGAATATATTTTTCTCTTTCTGTACCACTCTTCATTGTTAAACAATAAACAGTGTTTATATGGAGTCTGAATTCTCCCTGGAAGAACATATAGTTAATCAGGTGTTTGACCTTAGGCCCTGGCTTTAGTGTTAAAATTGAACTATGGTATAAATAATTTTTTAAATAAGACAGTCACCAACAAGGGTCCATAGCTCAGTGGTAGAGCATTTGACTGCAGATCAAGAGGTCACCGGTTCGAACCCGGTTGGGCCCTTTTTGTGAAGCACTCTTCTTCAGGTTTTTATCTCTAACTAGTTCATATATCTATGCCTTATAAGAAATGGTTATTATTATTATTTTTTAATAGTCTTTTGTAGGGCCCAGGCAAAAATAGAGAAAACAAAAAATATATATACATGACTACACGGAGTAATAATTGGAGTGGTTGCTAGATTTAATTGCCTAATGAGTGCATGAAGTGGGCTATTGGCATGCATGCATGATGAGATTTTTCTAGGCAAATTTTTATGTCACGATGGCAATTAACTACAATTGGTAATATACTAATATCTAAATAAATTCTTTAGGGTTCACATTGCATCTTAAATTTTTATTATACTATCGTGTTGTCAATTCTTTGGGATTTGACTTCTACCCTTCCAATGATTGAAGGTCGAGGACCACCCGATATAGCTAGCTAGGGTGAGAAGAAATGCAAGATGATCGATCTATGCAAGCTCCAAAGGTGGATGGATGCATGGCATCCAGATAGATCAGAGTCGCAAGCCACTAGCCTGTGACCCTACTGAAATGTATTATTTCTGTTTGGCTTAAGTATATATGTTATCTTTTTCTGCTTTTGTTCGTAGGGTTGAGGGATGGCTGTTGATAGAATGGTGGATGGGCCAAATGTCATTATCTTAAATGCCTCAATTCTAGATTATAGTTCACTAATAGCTTATGTTTATACTTAAAAATGAAAAATAAAATTAGGCCTCAATTAGTATTGTTATTTATTTATTTCCCTTTGGTTTGAATGGGTGATGATTATTGGTAAAAAAGTTGGATGGAAGACTAAGAAGTACCATAAAAGGTTTAAAAATACCACAGAGCACATTATATAGAGGTCTAGATTCTTCACACAACAAATTACAAACATTACATTCCAAAAGATAATAATTAACTCCTGATATTCCAATTATAAGTTCATGATTAGCAGCATGCCTAGCTATGAAGTGATTTGGATCAATCACAACTCTTCCTTGTATAAAATGTTTGTATTAACTAATTAGTTTTTCTTTTTGTTCACATCTAGAGCAGATAATGTGTTTGTTGGTTGAATGAGTATGAAGTAGGAATGCCTCGATCAGGCTTACAATCTAGCGAGCATTCTTATGTTTAACATGAATGATCTTGTTATGGATTACTTATGGTATAAACAAAGTTATATCTGTGAGATGATCCGCAACTGGCAACTGTTAATATTGTTAGATGCTATTTCTCATATGCTTTTTCACCAATTTCCTTTTGTTCCCCAATCTTTTCCTTTTTTTTTTTTTTGGGTGTTGATTTACCATTAATATAATGAGGGATTTAACATACAAAACTGTAGGCTAACGCAACATCTGGGATGGCTGTTCATGATGACTGCAAGCTGAAGTTAAGACTGAAATGCTCTTGTATTTGACAAAATTTAAACTGATTTGTTGATGGAGGATCAAAAATGGTCTGCCACAATAATACTAAGATCAAAAGTGAATGTTTTGAAAAAAAAAAGGACTAAAAGTGAAATGCACATATAACTTTAGGACCAAATATTGAATTAACTCATATATATATATATATATATATATATATATATATATATATATATATATATATATATATATATATATATATATATATATATATATATATATATATATATATATATATATATATGTATATATATGTATGTATATATATGTATGTATATATATGTATGTAGAACCAACAGGTACTCCCCCGGCCCATAGAAAAATGGTGGAGATGAGCTTCCTTTCTTGCAACGTAACCTTAAAATGGAGTGGAGAACAGAGCACCATCATGCATGCAATATAATGGTTATGGCATTAACAAATAAGTGTTTGATGAGGGAGATTCCGTGCAATGGACGAGCGTGTGGCGTGCAGATCACGTTTGGGTGAAAACCCTCTTCTTCCTCCTCCTTCTTCTTCTTCTCCCACCTTAAACCCTTCTTCCATTCATGGAATCCTACGTTGCATCCAGCTTCAATTCATGGAAGCTTTGCTCCCTCCTCTTCTGCTTCCAATCCTGCAGCATCAATAATGCATCAAACCCTTCTTCTTCCCTCATCTTCATCTACCTTGAATCCTTCACTTTCAACTCTTGGAGGCCTTTTTCCCTCTTCTTCTACCATGAATCCTAGGGCTTCAAGTCATGGAAGCCTTCTCCCCTCTTCTTCTACCAGATTGTACATTGATCCAGTTGGGCCGATGCCCCCTAGCATACCGCCCTCGATGAGGTTATGTATTAGGATAACTTTTAGTCTTTAGTGTTTATACAATTAATAGTCACAGTTTTGAGCATTATTGTCCTGACATTTTACCGGAATAAATGGTGGACAGGATGATGAGTTTTTCGGCTCCATGGCAAGAAACTTTACTGTTTGAGGAGTTGTTTCAAGAGTGCAGACAGAAGCCGGTAAATAATAACCAATTTATTGTTGGAACTCTTCCAAGAACCAGATTAAATTATTATTTGGTTAAGTTCAATTCATTGAATTAGTTAATATATAGTGCATTCTTTAGCAAGTTCATGATCTTGTTGGTGTTGATGAAGAAGAAGAAGATGATGTGACACTCGAGCTTATGCCTGGTGCCCGTGTACCAAAGAGACCTAAGATTGATCTCACTCTCACGATCAAACCACCTACCAATGAAAGTCCGGACCGTTCTAGGCTCGCCTGATGAATTTCCGATCCATTTGAATTGGGTCATATTCTTAGGTCCTTTTGTATTCGCTTAATTTTGTTGGAATGCAGGACAATGTAGCTAGGTCGTATATATTTAGTTACCTATGGTGCTTTGTAATTATGCATGCTTGTATATATTTAAGATGACAAGATATTAATTTAGAGCATATATGGGTGCTAATTAGATCTTTGCATAATCTAGATTAACTCAAAAAGCAATATTTAAGTTATCTTAAAAAATAGCACAGTTTATGCACAGTGAATAAGGTTAAAAGCTCATAACATAATTGTATTCCTCATTTATATATGATGGGGTCATGGGATATAGGCTCAATATTCTAGTTGGGGCCAAGCCCAAAGAAGTGATATGGAGTGAGTGGAATTCCAATCAAAATTAACAAAATTGTACTATGAAAGCAAGACACTAAAATTGCAATGAATAATGTAGGGGCATTTAAAAAAAAGTAAATGATATAATAGAGGGTAAAGTAAGAAAAAAAATACTAAAATCAAAATAATATGAACCGTTCCTTTCAACAAATTAAACAATTATAGCAATATTTTTTTGTTCCATTTAGGGACCTAACTTTATTGACTTTTGTTAGGTTTGTAGGTGTAGATCTAGATGTCGTTTTAGATCAGTGTCCACAATATAATATATCTAGAATAATTGGTTGGAATACATCCTTAATAAATAGGATAGGAATCACATGATGTCTTGGATTGAAACACTAATAAAGTTCTATAGTTTTTCTCTGCGTGGATAATATTTATACGGAGTTCTAAACAAATGTTTAAAATTAAATAAAATTATAAAATTGGAAAATATATATATTTTAGGAAAAAAAATATTGGATTTATTAGATTCAACTCAAAAAAAAATGGAAGTACTGAAGTTAAACAATTTTATATTTTTATATACAAATAAATATGAGTTAGTTACCGTTTTGGTCCCCCGACTATGGTGATGTACCAAATTGGTCCTCAAAAGAGACGGCCAGTGGCCACTTAACGGTCAACTGATAGAGGAGCAACTCAGATACAAAATCAATATTTGAGGACTTAATTAGCTAAAATTGATAGTTGATGACCAATTTGATACTTTCGACATAGTCGAGGGACCAAAAAGGTACTTAACTATATTTAATTAAAAAATTTTGGTATATGACGTCAGTTCTACGAAAATCAATGTCGTATCCCGGCCTTTACTAATTTTTTTTTTTTTAAAATTATATGACGTTAGATTTTCATTAATAACCAATGTTATTTCATTAATATTTTTTAAAATGACATACGACGTCGATTTAAAAAATTAACGTCATATCATTTATTTACTACTATATGCACAACTCTCCTATTCCACATGCACTAGTTAGTAGCCATTTATTTACTACTACATACATGCCACATGCATTAATCAGTATCCATTCTACTTTTCCCATTCAACTTCACACATACTATATTGGTCATGTTTGGTAAAATAGTTAGCTTATCATTCAATTTTAACTTATTTGACAACTATTTAACTGTTTGACTTTGTTAAAATAATCAATATAAGTTTTTGGTTAATTTGCTTTTTGTAACTCCAAAATGCTAAAATTCAAAAAGCTGTTCAAAGCAATTTTTTCAATTAGCTTTTTGATAAAATTAAGAAATTATACCAAATAGCTATCAAGGAGTTGGTTTCGGCGGAGGGTGGCAGTGACCCTTCTGCTTGATTTTGCGTTGCTTTGTGTTGTTTTCTGTGTTTATCGTCCCTTTGTTTTGTTTTGTTTTTTTTTTGTTTTTGTTTTTCCATGAATTGTTTATTTTGGAATTGTTGGGCGCAGGTGGTCGAGAGTTCCACCGTGTCTTACGTTACCCATTCGGTCTCATAAACCCTCCATTCTCGGCCTCGTGGAGCCTAAAGTTTCAGGCTCTCATGCAAATTCTATCTGCATGAAATTGGGCTTCTCGGACTGGGTTAGAGTCGAGGCAGTGGGCTTTTGTGGTGGTATTTGGGTTTTATGGAATGACTCCCGCAAAATTTCGATTTTATCTACTCATCCGCAATTTATTCTCCTGCAGGTCCAGGAGGCCAACCAAGCTGATTGGTATCTGGCAGTGGTGTATGGCAACCCTACTCACCACCTTCGTTGACGGCTTTGGACTGCCCTCACTTATGGCTAATCACGGTATTGTGGGTCCCTTGCTGGTCGCGGGGGACTTCAATGTGGTTTTAAATCAGGACGAGACAAGCAATTACAGTGTGTTTACCTCGCAACGTTGTTCCGATTTTGCCAACTGGATTCAGAATGAAGGCCTCATTGACTTGGGTTCCAGTGGTCCCAAGCTTACTTGGGTGAGAGGCATGGATACGAGCATGACTAAGGGGGTTAGACTTGATAGAGCTCTCTGTAACGCTGCGTGGAGGAACTGTTTTCCGGAGGCATCCGTCACTCACCTACCTAGGCTTTCTTCGGATCATACACCACTTTTACTTAGTTTATCCAGCCAGGAAGCTACCAAGAGCTTGTCGACGTTCAAATTCCAGGCCACGTGGTTTACTCACAAAGGCTTGGTTGAGGTGATTAAGTCTTCATGGATTCCGACTCATCGCATAATGGCAAATGTCTCTCGGCTCATTGAGCGGTGGGACAAAAACACGTTTAGCAATATCAATCATAGGAAAAGGATCACCCTTGCCCGGCTTGGGGTGTGCAAACCAAGCTTGCCGCGTCTTATCATGGGGGCCTAGCTAAACTAGAGAAAAAACTTACAGATGAGTACCAGGAAATTCTTTATCAGGAGGAACTATTGTGGTTCCAGCGGTCTCGAGAAGAGTGGATTACTTTGGGGGATAGAAATACATCCTACTATCATGCTGCCACAACTATAAGCTAAGGAAGGCCCGTAATACGGTTAAGAGTTTGCGGGACGATAACGGGAGTTGGATCACGAATGAGGGAAATTTAAACGATCATGTTAGGGATTATTTCGCTATGCTGTTTATGGGGGTGCTTGAACCTACACGCCAGTATGACGGGGAAGGCGATTTCCCACGACTCTCGCATACTCAACAGAGATATTTTAACAGAGAGGTAACTATTGATGAGGTTCATACGTCATTGAGTGATATGGCCCCTTTCAAGGCTCCCGGCCCGGAATCCCGGATGGTCTCCTTGCTGCGTTTTTTCAACGCATGTGGAGTATTGTTGGTGATAGTATTTTTCAGCTAGTCAAGGAGTCATTCGTCTTGGGGTCCCTACCTCCGGGACTTTATGAACTGAAACCACAATCGGAACTATGAACTAAAAAATACAAAAGCTATGAACCTAACTTCTACCGTCAACACACCTCAAATCGCCATATATTAAAAAAAAAGAAACCCCAATTTAAACTAAAATTGTCTTGGTCTATATATTATTATGAATTTATGATGGAAAAGAATGGACAACAGATTCAAGGGATTCCTCTGAATCATAGTGGATGAACAGATGGACTGAACAAAAGAAAAAAATATTACCCTCACCAAAACCCCCAAAATGGTAAAAACCAAAAAAAAATAAAAAAAAAAATAAAAAAAGGGACCGCCCCAACCCGTCGCATCGCCGCCATACCCACAACACCCACCACCACTCTCCACCGGTACACAAAACACCAATCACTGCCGCACACTCATGCCCAAACACAAAAACAGACCAAACCCCAAACCCACGCAAAAAAAAAAAAAAAATACCTGGAACGCCACCAGACGACCTCCTCCTCAGCCGTTTCGAACGCTTTGAAGAAGAACCAGCCATGGAGTATCCTTGTTGTGCACAACCCAACGACTTCAGGGCGTGCTGAGAGGTATACAACAACGACAAATGGGTTTTGGGGAGAGAAAATTAAAAGAAGACAAAAACTAATGGGAAGCTACGACTGGAATTTGGGAAAACCAATCAAATAAATGGAAACAATTAAAAATAATACCTAAATTAAAATGGTAATAAATACACTAAATTGTAAAAAGACTAAACAATCCCTCTTCATACCATAATTACCTACAATAATCTAAAAATCCTATTAAATCTGTACCATTAAAAAAAGACAATAGATGACTAGGATTTAATCTCATGATCTCGTCTAAATTAGGTGGTCTCACTGGATCCAAATCATATATATATATATATATAGTTAATTTAATTTTTGGTCTTAGATTTATAGGTGACATTCCACTTTTAGTCCTTTTTTTAAAACATTCACTTTTGGTCCTAATATTATTGTGGCATGACCATTTTTGGTCCTCCGTCAAGAAAATCATTGAAATGCCGTTAAATACAATGACATTTTGATCTTTTTTATACAAAGTAGATTGACTTGTTATATTTTTTATGTTTATTTTTTGAAACAAAATCAAAATTGAAGACTGAAATGCTCTTGTATTTGACAAAATTTAAACTGTTTTGTTGATGGAGGACCAAAAATGGTCATGCCACAATAATATTAGGATCAAAAGTGAATGTTTTGAAAAAAAAGGACTAAAAGTGGAATGCCACGTATAAATCTAGGACCAAATATTGAATTAACTCATATATATATATATATATATATATATATATATATATATATATATATATATATATATATGGTTGACTTCATATGAGACAAGCTACTTAGGTGAGACAGTGCGACAACGTGAGTGCACATAGTCTACTTCACGAATGCACACACCCTAAACTGTGTGCACTCATGTAGGCTAAGTGCACACACTTCGGGCTGTGTGCATCCACGTAGTAAACTGTGTGCGCTCACGTACTAGTTCGCATTTCTCACCTAAGTAGCTTGTCTCATATATCGAATGAAACTGTAGTTATATCAAAAAGTAACTGCAGTTGTGTTGAAAGGTAACTGCAGTTGTGTTGAAAAGAAAGTGCAGTATATATGAAAAGAAAGTGCAGTATATATGAAAAGAAAGTGAGTCGCGCGAATTCATCCGTCTGTTTCTTTAATCAAAACGACGTCGTTTTGGGACCACGATATAATTTGCGAAAATTATAATTTGCGACATTTTACGGGAATAAATGGTGGACAGGATGATGAGTTTTTTGGCTTCACGGCAAGAAACTTTACTGTTTGAGGAGTTGTTTCAAGAGTGCAGACAAAAGCCGGTAAATAATAACCAATTTATTGTTGGAACTATTCCAAGAACCAGATTAAATTAATTATTATTTGGTTAAGTTCAATTCATTGAATTAGTTAATATATATATAAGTCGTCACCTCTAACATTAACAAAGGTGGAAGTAATGCGGTTTTATTATATTCAGAACTTTGAGGAAAGGTATTTTTCAAGAATATACAAATGACATAGCAAGTTAGCAACACATTGGCAATACAATTCTCATGTAGCAGTATATATTCACCCCCTCCTCAACACTGGATTTGATTCCACTTCCATAGCTTCATCCATATGCATTATCTTATTCATTTTGCCAATGTGCAATGTCCATCTGCATTGAGAATGAGTGTTTCAAAAGGGTGCTAATACTTGCAATCACATATCAAACATGGACTAAGTATTAAGAAAACTTCAGAATATGGTTGAACTCCATCTCAGTGGCTTCCAAGTATTTATAACAACTCTTATTCAGTGTTGATTTTTACCATGTTTTAGTTATAAAAATAGTCCGTAATAAAACGACCGTTACTAAAAATATTAGAAAATGAGGTTGTTTAAGCTGTCTAGACTGAACTATATAAGACAAGAATAGGTACCTAGGTTCATGCGCTACTTCCTTCAGGCAATGTGATCAGACGTGTTTTTGAATCGTATATCATCTGCGTCTCACAACTGTGTAAGAATAAGCCGAGGGTCAGAACATGGAGAATACCTTGTTATGTATGCAGGGAAAAGCGTATAATGTCAAACCTACTTTGAGCATTTTATGTTGTTGGTGGTACCACCGCTGGATACTGACAATATGGTACCGAAGAATGAAGTGTTTTCTGTTCCACAATTTGGACAGGGGCCCTGGAATTAGAGCTTCACTTGTTAACTTTGAAGGATAAGAAAAACTCACTAAGATGTTTTCGTTCAGATGAAACATCAAGCAAAGTTCAAGTTATAGCTAGTAGCAAAGACGCCCGCAATTTTATTTCCTTATAAACTGCCATCACATTTTCGAAAGACAGGGTGCTGGACATGGCCTTTTACTGGCCTCTGCCCAACATCTACAAACAAAGAGCTTACCTTCACGATCAGGACATCTTTCACGATGATTCCCGTGATTGTAAAAGATAGCCACAGGATGAAAGGCAAAGCAGCGAACCATGTGAAGATAAAGCTGAATGGCTCCGGAAGCTGAAAATATGAAATAAGCATGTCACGCCAAGACGAATACACCAAAGATGCTTAGGAACAAATGGCTCGACGAATAGCAGACAGAAGCACAATAGGCACTGTCAAACAATCATCATATATGTAATGCAGAAACTTATCAAGTTTTACGAATGTTTGGCACTTCAGAGTAAACCCGAGTCTTAGCAAGGAAGTGACTCAAGGAACCAAAACAAGTAACAAAGAAAATTACCTCCAACAGGTAAGTGATTTCAAATCCAGTCAAATCGTCAAGGAAGAAAAATCTGGAATGAGATAAGAACAGATTAAGTTTTATTCTATAATTAGAACTTAGAGCGGTTCAACAAAATCTATGACAAAAGTAATGTTCTAAATTTAAAATAAAAATCAGTGTGTCGCTCACAATCCCAGGGCTACCAAAACACCAGGAACATTAAGTAAGAGCATCTTCAGATAGTCAACAGAGAGATCACTGTAAACCTGCAGAATGCAATACCAGTTAATCCAGCATAATTAATTGCTTTCTTAGATTATACTCCAAAACTAAATCCCGGGGAAACACTATTATACTAGAACGTGGCTTTCAAATTACTGACAAACAAACCTTCCTACTGCGGAGACTGCACCGGGGACCCTCAACCACAATTTCACTACCATCCATCTAAAGAAAAAAAAAAAAAAAAAAGCATATAAATTTAGTAAACAGGAGAACAAACACAGACCATGTAGAAGTAGTAGCTGATTGTAATGGAAAATTTAGTAACACGGACCTTTTTTTTTTTAAGGATAAGTTTCTGTTTGTTTTGGTGAAAAATTATGTGGCAACGGTACAGAATTCTTTTGAAATTTAGAGTACACTAAGTGAAAGGCTCATGCAGTAAGGAAAAGAATAAGATTTGGTCGTTCATTAATGTATTGATTGGATTTCTATACTAAGGTATTTACAGAGAATAGAATTTGATGCTGATTCTAATGCACCTTAAGTTTCAATTTTAGGTCGTCAAATTCTTTGTCAGACAAAATTGGATTCCCGGAAACATAAGCCATTGAAGCTTCCAAAAACCTCTGTTCATCAGCACCTGCAATTTAGGGCACCTTGACATTATAGGATTTATAGCCAATCTTCACACATCAATTTAATGATAATGACCGGAAATATGTTAAAAAATCTATGGTTCGTGAATGAAAATCTTTCGTACTTAGCATGACTACACTGCTCCCTTCCCACATCAATTCCTCCTTGAGGTTGTCAAATTCCTCATTTGACATTATCGCCTTTCCTTCATAATAGAATGCCTATGCAACGAATCAAAGAACACATATATCATAGAATTAGAAGCGAGCAACACAAATAGAATCTCCTTTTAGAGAAAATCAGGTCAGCTAGCAATCTTGACTAAAGATGAAACAATTTTTTGCAAGGGAGATTTTCAGAGGTGAAGTTAAAAAAAGAACCAAAGGTTCTGCTTCTATACTTGTAACGCTTGAAGAAAGTCTTGTTCCATCTCGCCCAAAGACTTCTTCTCTTTCTTGTCAATGCTGCAGTACTGCAAGATCTTACTGTCTTCAACATCATCTGCTTGGACTTCACCTGAAAAAAAAAGACAGTTTACTGGTTGCAATCATCGACATAGGCTATGCTATCAAAATGGTACCTGTGCTTGATTTTCCATATTCGCCCTGTTTGGTAACATAATTAGCCAATTTTGGCTTGTTTGACCACTATTGTCTGTTTAACCAAATTGGTTTTGGTTAAACAGTCAATATAAGTGTTGGATTAATTAGCTTTCTGTAACAGCTTATTGCTCCAAAATGCTAAAATGAGCAGTTTTTCAATCAATTTTTTGAGTTATTTTGCATGTAATCAGCTATCAACTAAAAATTAATTTACCAAAATATCTTTATACAATCAGCTGATTCTATCAACTATTTAACAAACATTTCAATATGTTCAAACTCCCATATGCATCCTTAGTTGCTCATTTTTTCCATTAACAAATTTGTTCAAATAATCTTTTTTTTTTTGAAATAATCTAATTCCTATTCTTTCACCCTAATCATCAGTTTTAAAGTATTCAATTCTAACATTCTAAAAACAAATAATACAAGAAAAATAAGATTTTTTTGGGCGGAAGATTAACCTGGGCGATCACTGGTGGCCTTGGGAGATAGAAGCAGCAGCCTCCGTCGAAGCAAGAACTTCCCACGGGCGAAATCAATCAACGGAAGCTTAGGATTAGAAGGCAAAGAAGGTGAACATGCCGAAATGAATGGCCTTCTCAGCGGAGCGCGAAGAAAGCGGGGAGTCGTGATAGTGAACACAAGTTTGGTGGCCATTTATGGCGGCGGCGGCGGCGGCGGCGACGGGGGATGGTGGTGGGAGTGAAGCGGTGGCGCAAGTGTGCAAAATGAGGGCGCATTGGTGAATTCGATGGTATTGGTGGAGGACAAAATTGAGATAAGGCAGGAGAAGAATGTGTGGCGGGAAGTTGGATTCAATTCTGTCCCGATTCGGAGAAAATCTTCTTTGGCGTTGAGATGTTACAGGAACTGCGAAGACAGCCATCAAGATTTTATCTCAGGAATCTGTTAAGACCTTTGTCTTGTCAAACCGTGGATGGCTGGCATCTGCACACGTGTACCTCACGTGGACAACCATATGGTCCCGCTATTCCGAATTATAATTATATCTTGAATCTTATGAACTTTCTTTCAATATATGAGAAGATAAATCATACAAATCTAATTTCGAGACTCAATACTAAATTGTATATTTTTGCGTATAAGGAGCTCAACACAAATACCTCTACTGGCAATTCAAACAGAAAATACCGATTCTAGAACTGGAATCGAAACCTTCCTAAAATGTTTCAATTTCGGTTTATAATATTTCGAAACTGGGAAAGGCATTTTAAAACTGGAATTAAACCGCGGTCACCCCTAGTTTTAACAACAGCAATGCAAATACTAAGCAAAGAAAGATATTAGCATAAAATGGCACTGTAAATGATTATTTTGTGGTACAAGTACATGTGGAGTTCACTTTTGATTTGGATCAGATCAAAGTGGATTCGAGCCCTTCGTAGTTTAACGAAGAGATTGATAAATTGTATGCTCAAAATAGATAATAATCTTGTAGCCTTTTTAGTCTTTAAAGAAAACTTTATAGACTATTTCTCACTAATGTTGCGTGAGAAAATAATATTCCAGTAGGAATATGAGCTCTAAATCCACGCAAATTTAGCTCCATGGTAAACTGATGATATTCACGCCTCTTGAATTTAATTTTCTTGTTGGCTACTTAGTTCTTTCCATAATACATTTTAGCTCCAACCTAAGCTCTTTTTAATTTGGACTAGTGCCAAACTTTGGCTCTCTCCAGAAATAAACTTTGAGCTCAATTCTCACCCCTTTTATTTGATAAGGCTAGCTACTTCATTTGATTATTAATTAATTGTGCGATTTAAGCTCTTTAATAGGGATGGCAATGTGTCTCGTTCCCGTCGGGGATCCCCATCCCCGTATGAGATGGGAACGGGGATACCCTTCTCCGCCCTGCCCCGTCCCCGAATTATTATTTTAATTAAGATATATATATATATATATATATATATATATATATATATATATATATAAATTTTCTAAAATTAAAATCATAGTTTTTAAAATTAAAATTACACTAATTTAAAATGTTGACTAAGAATTGACTGGGGATGGGATCCCCGCCTAATTCCTCGCGGGGACGGGGAGTATACTCCCCTTCTCCGCCCCGCCCCGTTGACATCCCTACTTGTTAAATTACAATTTCAGTTGCCTTGCATCCTCTACTCCTTGTTGCAATCTCTACTATACGTACTCCTTTAATTTATTTTGCAACTTCTATTGCTTGAAACTTCTACTATTTCAATCTCGACTGCTTTAATTCACAAAATTGCCTTTTTGAGAATTGTAATATCTACTGCAAAAAAGGGGAAGTTATTTTACAAAAAAAAAGGGGGTCATTTGACATTGACCAAGAGCTTATTTTCAGTTGACTTCCATTTTACATCACTTACCAACCACGGGAAATCCAGAAAATGATTCCATTTTACATGGCTATGGTAAGTAGAAAAAGAAGTTCTCTTCCATTCATCGAGATAGAATTGGTGTGAAGTGAAAGGAGGTCGTTCGTTCGAAAATAGGGGTCGTGGAAGAATTGTTGGGTTCGATTCCCATAGCCCCGGTGTGGAATAAAAAATGATTCAACGAGATATGAAATGCCTGCATTAAGATTTAAAACTTGTCGTCTACTTTCAGGAAATGTTTGGAACAGAAAAGTTACAATAATACAACGCCGAATTATTAGAAGATTGAGGAACAAGAAGAGATCTATTAAGAGAAAGATTTATTCGAGAAAAAATCTTAACAGTTATATCCAATTACAAACTACACGAAAGTTATCACTTTTGTATCTACACGAAAGTTGTCCCTTTTGTATGGAAATTTACCCATCACCAGTGTTGCAAAAATCCCGCCTAGGCGCCGATTAATCCGCGCCTAGGTGCTAGGCGCTAGTCGACCGCCTAGCGTATCACATTAAATGGTGGTCTAGGCAGTTGGCCGGCTAGGCAACCGCCTAGGCCGCCAAAGGACCGTCTAGGCGTAGACTAGACCGACTAGCTAGGCACCAACTAGGCCTTCTAGTCGGTCGATTAACTATTGTTCTTTTTTTTTTTAATGTGTTATTTCATTCAAAACAACATCGTTTTGAGCAAAATAATCCTAAATTGTACAAACTTTAGATATTTTTTAGGTTAATATTTAATATTTTAGTATTAACTATTAAAGTATTATATAATTTATAATTATTAGTCTTTAAAAATTAAAAATACTTAAACAAATTTTTAAAAATTTTAATGTTTGATATTATTAAATTGACACCTTGAGTTTTCACTTATGTCATTATATAGATATATATCTAATTGGGACTCCAAACTCAATTAGTTTTTATGTTTGATATTACTAAATTGACTCTGAGTTAATTCTAAATGACACTTTTATGTTTGATTATGTTTGATATTATTAAATTGACTTTGAGTTTTCACTTATATGTCATTATATAGATATCTAATTCGGACTCCAAACTCAATGTGTTAACTAAATGACACTTTTATGTTTGATATTATTAAATTGACTTTGAGTTTTCACTTATATGTCATTATGTAGATATCTAATTGGGACTCCAAACTCAATGTGAGTACATCTTTCGACAAATTAGAGATGCGAGGGATTGAACCCCGTGCCTCTCACATGCAAAGCAAGCACTCTACCATTTGAGCTACATCCCCTATTATTGTTTTTTAGTCAAAATACAATCTATATATAATATAGGAAGAAGTATTTTAAAAAATGTCAAAACACTCTTATCAGAGCCAGGGGACCTGTGGGTTATGGGCCCACCACGCTTCCGCTGCGCCATTCTGATTTTGTTTTAGTGCAACATAAATACAGATATATCATGTAATTTAATATTTCTCAACTAGGTTTAATTTACCCGTTTACCCCTTAGTTTTTTTAGTGAGGTTTTTAACCATGAGTGTGATATAATAATGTTTAGAGGGAGTGTTTAATAAATAAACATATGTGGACATTATGTAGTAGAGGAATTATTGTCTTTATTTTTACTCTAGAGAATTCTTGAGATGCAAACGATACAACTATTCACAGATGGAAAAGAACTATAGATCGAAAAGAATTAACAATAATTTTGTAAATATAATAATAGTTTTCCTCCGGCATGCAAAGTCCAATGCGTAGAAGACCATATTAACGTTGTACATCCGGGGGGATATATACTTGCACGGTGGTTGAACCTTTCCTGAGCTGAGGGATCTCAAGTCTCAACTTGCCATTCTTCGTTCAATAGTCCTATTATATATGAATGGGGGTTGGCATCTCATCATCACGTGCTCACCCACCATAGTCCATACAAGTACAATGCTAGCCTAACATTTACACATTATATTTTCCATTTATATATATATAATCCTCTACACAATCAAGATCGAATGAAAATCAAGAAATAATATAATATAATTCAACAATGGTGACTACTATTACTGTTCCCAGCAGGGTGGAGAGGCTAGCCGGCAGCGGCATCGAACGCATCCCGAAGGAGTACATAAGGCCGGAGGAAGAGCGGCCGAGCATCGGCGACATTTTCGCGGAGGAAAAGATGGACGGAGGGCCACAAGTCCCGACGGTGGACTTGAAAGGGATCAACTCGGAGGACTTGGAGGTGCGGGAGAAGTGCCGGGAGGAGCTGCGGAAGGCGGCGGTGGACTGGGGCGTCATGCACCTGGTCAACCACGGGATACCGGAGGAGCTGACTGGCCGCGTCAAGGCCGCCGGGGAGGGGTTTTTCGGTCAGCCAATTGAGGAGAAAGAGAAGTATGCTAATGACCAGGCGGCTGGGAATGTGCAGGGCTATGGGAGTAAGCTGGCAAATAATGCTAGTGGGCAGCTTGAGTGGGAGGATTACTTTTTCCACTGTGTTTTCCCTGAAGATAAGGCTGATCTCTCCATTTGGCCTAAAACTCCTTCTGATTACATGTAAGTCTATCCTTTTTGTTTCTAACTTTCATCACCATATAGCATGCATGCCGTCCTATGATTAAACCAGGTAAGATTAGCCAATTCATAACTAATGAATATAAAAGATTATGGCCTGTTTGGTAAATAATCAGCCTATCACCCAATTTCGGTCTATTTGACCACTATTAGTTGGTAAATAATAAGCTTTTTGTAACTTCAAAATGCTAAAATTCAAAAGGCTACTCAAAGTAGCATTTTCAAATATCTTTTAACAGCCATCAGCTAACAGCTAATTTATCAAACAACTTTCTACAATCAGCCAATGTTATCAACAAATCACACCTTCTAACCCAAACAGCCAACCCAATCAGCTACCAGCCATTTACCAAACATGACCTATTATGACAATTAATACGAGTTTTTTTCTCAAATCAAGAGGTGTCATGAGCACATCCTAACTGTAGTATAGAAAAGTTACTTTTTTACATTTTAACTAGTCTTCAAATAATGATTTTTACAAAAATAAAAATAAAAATAAAAATAAGAAGATAGTGGGTTAACTCACTTTGTATTAAAAATATCCAAATGTTCTTGCTTAGATGGTTGTAGTGACTCTTCCATATGGGAGGTCAACGAATTAAATTTAAAGCATATGATAGTTAAGAGATTAAACCTTGTAATTCAGAGACAAAATTATAATTTTTCTTCAATTTAAAGACTAAAATCGTCTTGAATATCGGGAAACAAATAATTGACACTAGATATCATAATTGAAAGTATGACTTATTAAGAAGCAAAAGTGACATTTTTCTTACTCATAATCATAAAATTTATCAAATTGGGGGTTTTATGGTATTGTTTTTGGTCATTTTCCTTAGAGCTGCAACAAGGGAATATGCAAAGCAACTGAGGGCATTAACCACAACGGTGTTAGCAGTGCTGTCACTAGGGCTAGGGTTAGAGGAAGGAAGGCTGGAGAAGGAAGTGGGAGGGATGGAAGAGCTTCTTCTACAAATGAAGATAAACTACTACCCAAAATGCCCTCAGCCGGAGCTAGCCCTGGGCGTGGAAGCTCACACCGACGTCAGCGCCCTCACCTTCATCCTCCACAACATGGTCCCGGGCCTGCAGCTCTTCTACGAGGGAAAATGGGTGACCGCCAAGTGCGTCCCTAACTCCATCATCATGCACGTGGGCGACACCGTCGAGATCCTCAGCAACGGCAAGTACAAGAGCATTCTCCACAGAGGGCTTGTGAACAGGGAGAAGGTGAGGGTTTCTTGGGCGGTGTTCTGTGAGCCGCCCAAGGAAAAGATCATTCTCCAGCCCCTGCCGGAGACCGTGTGTGAGGCGGACCCGCCGCGCTTCCCGCCCCGCACTTTTGCCCAGCACATTAAGCATAAGCTCTTCAGGCTAACGGATCAGGAAGGAGCTGACACGCCCAAACCTGATGATGATCATCATCAATCAAATTAGCTTATTCTTGATTGAATTGCAGCAGGCGTTTTCTTTCGGGGATTTATATATAGTAATAAAACAATCATTAATGTTTCAAATCCACTATTAGAATGTAATTTGAGCTTTATGGAGTCCCTTTGGTATTATTATGGTTAGTTTTATAACAATCGCTTAATTAAAGCAGCTCAACACTACCATTAATAAAACAGAGTGTTGGTTTTCAAAAAAAAAAAAAAAACAGAGTGTTGAGAATAATATAGTAAGAATATTTTTTTTTATTAGAGAAAATCAGGTTCATTTTACATTTTTACCCCTGGGAGGATATATTTATACAAGGAGGTAGGGTATTTGAGAGGGAAACTAAGCTAGCTCCTAATTTCCCTTGATACCTTTTTTTTTTTTTACTGGGAATAGGTATGTAGAATTACATTAGACAACAAATTTCTATTAAATAATGGACTCCAATGCCCATTCGATCGGCGTATTGATTGGAGTCTTGCCTTATTTATATTGTCTCCTAACCTTCCATATTACACCATAGTCGAGGACTAGTAGTCTGATTAGACCCTAAGAATGAAGATAGACCGACCAATTCTTTGTTTTGTTTTTTGGAAAAGTTGTATTTTTTCTTCTTAAATTATGATAATATAGCTTATTTTATCGTCAGCTTTTTCCCTTTCAATTATTCTCCAAGTAGATATTTCTACACAAGGTAAATATCCAAAATATACTCCTAAAAGTTAGGAAATGTTTTTTTTAGAAATATCAATTAAATTTCACAAATGACATTGTTCTTTTAACTCAACTACTCAAGCATACAAAATAGCTAACAAGATAAATTTTATTTTTCCAATTTTCCTTTCTAGACATGCAACTAGAATTTTAAAAAATGATAATTTAAAAAAAAATTAAATACTCATGACTTTTTACAGGTAATATATGTTATTTTCTCAAAAATTTTGAACCCAAAAAATCTAAGGCCCCACTACGATTCAAACATATGACTACCCTTAAAAATTAAATCTTATTTATTTCAAGCGGCATTTAGGTAAAACAAACGATAACATTGAAAGATTTTGCTAATATTCTTTAAAAGCATTTCATTTTAAGGTTTTTGATGTCAACAATATATAGTTAAACGAATTTGGCTATTAAGGATAAGCTAAATTGTCCTTAACCCAGCAAATTTCTCTCACTTTTTAAAATGGGTACACTTCCACACCATCAAATTTGCAAATTCTCTATTATTTGCTCTACAACCTGGCAAATTTCTCTTACTTTTAGAAATAGGGTCCACTTTAATTTTATATTATATATATAATAATAAAATAATAAAAAAAATTAAAAAGTAGAAAAAAATAATAATTTATGACAGCAAAAGCTGCCGGATAAAGTACAAAGGCTACCATTATAGCAGCCTTTGTTAGCAAACTTGCTATATCAGTGCAATAGATCCTTTATCAGTCATTCATTGAATGATAAATAACTACAAGTGACGAAGATACATGATTTAAATAACAAAAAATCCAATAAATAACTACAAATGACGGAGATACATGATTTAAATAACAAAAAATCCAATATTTCAAAATTGTATCGGGAATGACTGGAAAGGTGGAAACAAGACCAGATAGAATTTGATCATTATAACCAAATCCAAAATCTTGATAGATAGAGCCAATCATTAATTCCCAACCATGTGGTGAATGGAATCCGATACATAAATCAGTTAATAAAAGAATGGAAAAGACTTTGATTGTGTCGCTTAGGTTATTTAGGAATTCCCGAGACCAAGAGTTAAGAATAGCAAGTTTGCTAAACACGTAGGCAAATAAAAAAAACACAAAAAAGAAGAAGAAGAAATTCATGTGGCGTGCCATGTCATCTAGTAAATGTGTAGAATTTCTAAGTTGAGGTCAGTCGAGGGGAAAAAAAGAGTCATTTTCCCTTTTCCTTTATTTCATTTTCTATTTTCTATTTTCTATTTACTAATTCAATAATGGGTAGAAAATGCTTTGCCAATACAAGTTTTCTTTTGTTTTCCTTATCCCAAAAAATGAAATTTTTCCTTATCCCAAAAAATGAAATTTTTTAAACATACCAACCAAAGTGGAAGAATAAAATCAAAAACTATTTGGTAATCATAAAGTAAATTAATTCTCTAAAAAAGTTGTTCATTAATTTTTTCAGTTTAAATCATTCAGCTATTGACAACTTATATTAATACATTTATCTCTTATGTGATCCTTACCTGCTAAGATTAGGAGGTGGGCTTCAAAGAATAAAACCAGAAACGTAACAATGCAATAGCACAAAGTGAAATTACATTATATTAATAGCTTCAATTCTTTAGCTGGAAGTAGCAATCAAGCAGAAATATTACTTTCTGCAAATTAAGTTGGATGACGGCTGCGGACATTATATATCTGTATGTATCTTTATTTATAGTATAATTCAAAGCTTGTAATTAAAATTTTCTCATACACGTACGTACGAACTACGTACGATGAAACATACAATTCCCCGCGGCCTGGATCCATGGTATCATTGAAGCTGAATTTCTGCCTGCAAAGCTTTATTCAAAAAGAACGATTCTACGTTGGTGGCAACCAAGGCATGGAGTTGAGCAATCCCCTCAGGAGTAGCAAACGACACATGCGAAGACAACACAACGTTGTCCAACCCGAAAAGCTCCCTCGGCACATTAGGCTCGTCTTCATAAACGTCCAGACCAGCCCCTCCAATCTCACCGCTCACCAACAGCCTAACCAGCTCCTTTTCGTCCACGAGAGGGCCACGCCCGACGTTGATGACGATGCCATCCTCGCCTAGCGCCAGCATGACATTCTTGTCGACGATGTGGCGGGTTTCTTGTGTCAACGCACAGCAAACGATTAGGATGTCGGAGTTTGAAGCGAGATGATTGATGTTTTCGTAGAAACGGAAGGGAATGTTGGGTTTGATGTTCTTTGAGGTGTAGGCAATGCTGCAGCCAAAGGCCTCTAGTCTTCTGCTGATCCTTAAGCCAATGCTCCCCAAACCCACAATCCCAACCCGCTTTCCCCCTACCTGTACGTGAAATATAATGCCAGTCTTACGTTAATTTTGCATTAGTATACCTCAATTTTGTCTAAAGTAATACCACACATACATCTACATTACTCTCATTTTTTCCTCAATTTTTTTACTTTGAGTTGTTTGATTGATTTTAAAAACAAAGTGAGTCACTGTTTTTATTCATACACTTTTAATAAAGGCAAGACTAGGCATTCTGATTCATTTTCTTCTATTACGAACTAGTTGGATAAAAACAGCTCTCCTAAATGGATCGGAGCCTTTCTCAATTATATGATACCGCAAAATGTTTCTTCCTTCTTGATCCTTTCCCATGGGAAGGGGTTGGCTGATGATCAATCATTATTATATTGACCATGGTCCATATAACTGTGTGGACCATAAATAAAAATACATTTTTAATATATTAAAAGTACATTATTTTATATACACTATCAAATAATATACATTCAATATATAAATAATGTATTTTTAGTATATTACAATTGTACATTATATTCATAGTCCACACAACTATGTGAACTGTAGTTCACATAATAATTTGCCGCTGATAATGAGGCCATTTGGCAAGACCGGCTAGCAGGCTATCCTAGAAAATCTTAGCCTGACTTATCCCAACTAAGGTACCAAGGCCAACGTAACCCAATAATTTGTTTTTGTTTGAAAAAGAACCAATTCTATTTTTTATCCTAAATTTATAGGTTATAATTTACTTTTAGTCAATCTTTTTTAGAACATCCACATTTGATTTTAGTATTATTGTAATCATTTTTGGTTCATTGTCAACAAAATTGTTAAAATGTCATTAAATACAAATGCATTTTGGTATTTTTTTATACAAAATAAATTGACACACTATATGTTTATTTTTATTTTGAAAAAAAATCATAATTAAAGAGCTAAATGACCTTATATTTTATGAAATTTAAGTAGTGTGTTGGTGGATGACCAAAAATATCATGCCATAATAATACCATAATAATACTAGGACTAAATGATGATCTTTTGAAAAAGAAAGACTAAAAATGAATTATCACCTTTAAATCTAGAACAAAAAAATGGAATTAACTTTTTGAAAAATTAAATATAACTAAAAACTATTTAAAGAATCAATAATTGGATATTAAAATAGTTTAGATATATAGTTTAAACAAATATTAATAATTTTTTAAAAAATTTAATAAGGAGTCTAGTTAATTTAAAATAAATTAGTACGAAGTTTAAAAATTCTAGAATGCAAATATTTAAACATAATTTTTAAATGTTATTATTAATATTAAAATTTACTTTTTTATACAAGTTTGTTAGGAAATAATTTAAAATTTCAGTTATTTTATTATTTGCTTTTAATATGACTAGTTAGTGAATTTTATTATTATGTCCAAATAATATAATCATTATTTATTTTTTGAACATAAAAAGTGGGGGTGACCACACCTAATGGGACAATGTGGGTTTTTAAAAAGTACGCCTAACGCAAGTTAGGAATGGGGAGGATATAAAAAGCATCAATAGTCATTTTTCGGGACATGGTACACAAAATTGTATGGACCATATTATTTAAAATTGTATGAATTATTTTATCAAATAATATATATTCAGTATACAAATATTATATTTTTAATATATTAAAATTATACATTATATTCATAAAAATATATTATTTGAGTATTAAAATTATATTATTTTATATAATGTATATCCAATACATGTATAATGTATTTTTAATATATTGAAAATGTACCCACAATAATTTGCGAGGGTGGAGTGAGTCAATCAAGCGGTGAGTGTAGTCAATCTCAAGTCTCAACCGTACCCATTATTGTCATTCTAAATTTGAAATATTTACATTAATAGATTTCGTATTCTAACCTATACGAAAAAAAAAAACAAAAAAAAAAAAAAGATTTCGTATTCTTCTTTTTTTTTTTTTTTTTTTTAATGCGATTTCGTATTCTAATACTCCGTATTAAAGATATATTTGTATGTGAATATTTGAAGTTTAGACACAAATTAATTGTTTATGAATTATTGTACTACACATTTAATGTGAATATTCAATGTGAGCGGTATTTTTATATTTTGAATGTTAATCACATTTCTATTCCTAAAAATCCAAAGAAATACTAAAATACATCTTCTACTGCAAGTAAGTCAAGTTAGTCAACTGTAAAATAAAGTAACGGATAGCCAAAAAAGAAGGGATGAGTAATGACTTTGCTAACCTTGGAACCGACTGGAAACTCTCCTTTCTTAGGCCACGAACCGGCCCGAACAAACCGGTCGGATGCGGAGACCCGGCGAAGGACGTCAATTAAGAGCCCGACGGCGAAATCAGCGACGTCATCGGAGAAAGAGTCTCCGCCGGTGGTAACGCGGATGCCCCGGCGGCGGCACTCGGCGAGGTCGAAGTGGTCGTAGCCGGCGCTGGAGCCCACGATGCACTCCAGCGACGGGTACCGGTCCAAGGTCTCGGCGTTGACCTTGGACGGCCCCAGGCAGAGCATAACCCGCGCTGATTTCGAGAGGGTCGGGAATGACAGGTCGGATTCATCGAGCGCGTCCAGAATCCGGTACCGGCCGGATTGGAGGAACGGAAAGAAGGAGGCTTTTATCTGAGGAATACGATGGATGAGGAGTAGCGGTTGTTGCTGGGAAGCGGTGGTTTCCATCATTGCAGACGCCTTGGAAGTAACGCTCACCGCTCACTCCAATGACTGATTAATGTCCAAATCTTCACCTAAAATTTTAATAAGTAACTAATCATTTTTATTTAAAATTTTAATAAATAAATGTATATTCATTTATAATATAATCATGTATTTTTATTCTTTTTTAATATTGTTTTTATACAAATTAATTTATTATATTAATAAATTTATTACTGTTATATAGTATAATAACTAACACTTAAAAATAAAAAATAAAAAAAAAATAACACACACACACACACAAAAAAAAAGTTAATTCTATTTTTTTTCTAGATTTATAGGTGACATTCCACTTTTAGTCTTTTTTACCATAACATTTACTTTTAGTCTTTTTTATCAGAACATCCACTTTTAGTCCTAGTATTATTGTGATGTGACCAGTTTTGGTCCTCCGTCAACAAAATCGTTAAAATTTCGTTAAATACAAAGACATTTAGATCTTTTTTATACAAAGTAGGTTGACCCACTATATTTTTTATGCTTATTCTTTTGAAACAATTCATAATTGAAGATCAAAATGTCGTTGTATTTAACAAAATTTAAACTATTTTGTTGATATAGGACCAAAATTGGTCAGGCTACAATAATACTTCATTATGATGAATGCCAACCCAGATGAGCATAATAAACCCATTGGTCCAAATAGAAAGAAGTTCTCATCTTACCTTGGCACTTCGGTTCGGGTCGTCTTCACGTTGATATAACATATCAACCTACTGAAATACAAAGAGTCAATAAATCCATTGGTCCAAATAGAAAGAAGTTCTCATCTTACCTTGGCACTTTGGTTCGGGTCGTCTTCACGTCGATATAACATATCAACCTACTGAAGCACAAAGAGTCAACAGATGCCTCCACTGAGGCTCAAACCCACTCCCTTCCACATGGGAGTGTATACCGGATGCCGCTTGACCACAAGGTCTTTGACTAATACTCATTAACTTAATTTATATATTATTCATTACTTTATTTTATATATGTTAATGTCAAGAAATGTCTAATTATTTATTATTTTATTGTTGTTATTTAGAAAGAGTTTAATATCTCAGATGAATAAAAAAATAAAATATTTTGAGGATTGCGGGGTTGCGTTGGAAAGACTTCAAAACAAGATTGGTGCGTGATTTCATCCACAAAAAGCACCCTAGATATAACTCTCCCACAGAGTTATATGACTACTTCAATGAAGAATAAAAGAAATTTGCAACAGATCATCAAACTGAAGAGTTCAAGGTACACTACGTAATTCACTTGCTTAATAATCATGTTTTATTAGTCTTATAATGAATTAGTACTATTAACATGTTATTATTTAATAATAAATTTTATTTTATGCCAAAAGTCAAAAATCTAGGGAGTTGCAAGTGCAAAATAAGCATCATCACTTTTGGGTCTAGAGATTATTTAGGAAAGCAACCTGAATGGCTGAATGGATTATGTCTAACCCATTGTCTTCACAATCTTCTTGTGCTTCTATTACATCGACCATAGCAGCTAGTGATCGTAGATTGGGTTGGGTTCGAGCACGATCTAAAAAATATGACTAAAAATAAAAAGCAAATGGAGTGTTTGATAAAATTGTAAGTAATACAAATACTTTAAATATATATACTATTGATGAGAATGCTAACATGTAATTTATATATAGTGTTGTGTTGAAATAGGTCGAGAAGTGTGAAGAGATGAGTTAAAGCTCATTCTAAGCAAAAAGAAAAAATGATATATTATCAGCAGCTCTTGGCTACAATGAGCACTGTGGTTATGTGAGAGGTGTTGGAGTACATGTCAATGTCCAGGATGTGTTTGGTAAACCGAAGAGCACTACTCGTAGAAAATCAACTGGAGTTGTTTCAGTTAGTGATCTTGAAGATATCATAAAGAAGAAAATTTATGACAAAGTGGCTGATAAAATTATAAGACAAATAATGGAAGAGATGCAATCTAAATTTGATGTGGTAAACTCTGAACTGTAATTTTGATGAAGAATGCACAAACTAGTCCAAGGGTTGGCACACCGACTCGGAGCAGTTGTCAATCTATTGATCTATTAAACAAGCTTCAGGTAATGTTAAATATCTTTAATATCTTCTACTTGTTATTAGCCTTTTAATTTTCGATTCGTAGGAAAACCCAAAACAAAAAAAAAATGATGAGTTTTGAAAGTGGTGATCTATCTGGTACACAATTACTACCCCCTTGTTCTTGATAATGTGCTGCAACACTTGGGAGATCAGATGAATCCAAAAAATTGGTTAGTCATCTAAGAAACTTGCCTTACCATATAGACTACATCGAGTTGGACCTAGAAGAGACAATCTTCCATCACTCAACTATAAACTCCATTTTCGTGATGTTGGATGGCATTAAAGACTTGTTCATGATGAATTGGCTCGATGTGTCCATAATACAAGTATTCATAATGTAAGTATTTTTTTTTTTTCTTTTATAATGTTTCTATATTTAAAAACTTTTCTTTAGTCTTTCATTTTTTTTTTATTACTTATCTACATTTTAGATATCTTCATTGGTTGTACAAGAAAATTGGAGTTACCTCAATAGGAGTTTTCTACCCAAGGTAATTTGAGTGGCTACTTGAATTATGTGTTGCATTAGTTATATTACATTGTACTCCTAATATTTATGAGATGAATTGCGATAATGTGGAAAAAGTTTCATTTATGTTAGTGTAAATACCAATGCTATGGCCTAACATCAAATTATATGTTTAGATTTAACCTTATAAATAGTCGGGTAGCTTAATTGGTCACACAAATAAAATTTATCACAAAAATTAAGGATCTAATCTCACTAGTGATAGTGTAGGTGGATGTTTGATCCCCTATTTATCTGATAATAAAGATTATTTATCTGATAATAAAGATGATATTTATACTAGCTATTTTAGGATTACATCAATCACAATTCCTTCAATTCGTTAAGCATGACTAACTCTGACATATTTAATCTTGTCTTGAATATTGCCTTGCTAACATCCCTGTTGAGCTCCAAGGTCGACTAGCTAAGCTGGGTACATACATACATATATAGGGATGCGATCCCATGAGAATCATGTTCCTATGAATCAATGAGAACTAATCTCATCCGATCCATTTGAAAAATAGATCTATGAATGAGATTAATTGTGTGATTAAAAATGCGTGTGTGCATATTAGGTATTATAATATAATGTGTGCATATTAAGCATGTTCTTATATTGCACACGACACATGCTAAATATGCACACATCATTATGCCTATATGCACATACGAGTTTTTAATCCCGCCAATTAACCTAATTCATAGATCTATTTTTTTTAATAGATGAGATTGGATAGTTTTCACTTTTCATGGATTCATGGGAAGTTTGCTTTTCATATGAACGCAATCATTCGTTCACACACACACATATATATAGCTTGCTGACTCAAACCAGTTGTTATACAATTGACCATGGTCCACACATCATTGTGTCAATGTGTGGACCATGATCGTCGAATGAAATTATACAATTAAAATGATATTTTAGTGTTAATATAATGAAACTAATATATGTGGAGAATGAAACTAAAAAAACAGAGCACATTATTTCCAAATGAAACTGTAGTATAATTAAGATGATACTTTAGTATTACTATAATGAAACTAGCGTGCATGGAAAATGAAACTAGCGTGCATGGAAAATGAAACTAAAATTTAGAGTCATACAATAATATAATATATATTGTCAAATGACCTTAAGTGCAATTAAAATAATACTTCAACATTACAATAAGAGCAACCACATCAGTGGTTATTTCACAGTATTTTAGGGAATGAAAGCCACATGAAGGGGAGAGAAGATAAGAGAGAGAGGATTGAGGTGCTTCTGCAAAGATGGGGTTATTTAAGTTTCCAAGAGAGAAGAAATTTAATGATTGGTCACACTACTTTATTTATTTATTTATTTATTAAAATTATATTTATTTTATTTATTTATTTCTCCCATCCCATTTTCTCTTTCCTAATCACACTTCCAATAACTCCTAAAATACCGTGAAATAACTCTATTGATAAGGTCCTAAACTATTATGTGTGAAATATGAAACAAAAAAAAAAAACAAAAAGTAAAATTAGAGTTAAAGCAATAATGTATATTATCAAATGAAACTATAGTGAATTAAAATGATACTTTAGTATTGCTATAATGAAACTGGTATGAATGAGATATGAAATTAAAAAGCATAACTCTCACCGGTAAACGAACTTGTAGCCTTGTGATTACTAAGTTATCAACTAATTTTTTTTTATTTTTATTTTTTGAAAATAAACAAGAGGGTCACCCAAAATGTAACACAAACTAGTTTCTCACACGAACGACAATACCAGACCAAAAACACCCAACTCCTCTTCTCTCAGCAATCGAGAAACTCAATAATGTAGGTATAAAATATACTAAGCTAAATATGGATAGATTCTGGTATTGTCTTGTAAATGTTGTCAGATCCAATTTGAGACAACCGTGGAGAGTTGGCCATTGATAAAACCTCGCCAGATCAGAAGGGTTACCAGCTAAGATAATCATGGAACAAAAAGAGCGACAAGAGCACTCACCTAAAAACAACCCATTTGACTTCATGTCTGATCTTCACCTCAATATGTCCCCAGCTCATATTAGGTTTCTTTGTATTCATGGTCTCGTCCGGGGCCCTACCAGTGATGCGTCGATGGACCCGACAACATCTGATCCAATTTGGTTTTCATCAGCCATTCCCATGTGACCTTACAATTTTTTTTATTTAATACTTTATCCGTGTATTTTATGTTTTTGATTTGATTGATGAGTATTAATTTAAATTATTTATAATTTTATTTTTTTTTTTTTGTAAAATTTAGATAAGAAAAATTGAATTTAAAAATTAAATAAAATAAATCAAGAAAGAAGAGTTTGTTATGGCTGATATAATTAAGACGTGCGTGATTTTTGAATGGCTCTTAAGTATACAGATTATTAATTTTTTAAATTTTTTTAAAAAAATACCGTCATTAATCTTAAACGACTGTCGCTCTCATGTCAGACCGTTGTAACTGTTCGAAAAAGCATAGTAAATAGTAATGAGTATTTTAAAAATAAAATTACTTTTAAAAAAAAATAGTCATGGCTATTACGAAAGTATAATTAGTGATGCTCATAGATTAGCATAATAGCACCATGCTTATCAACTGACTAAATTGTTAAGTTAGGGAGTCTTATACTATCATAACATGCATATACTCCGTATAATAGAACTTGTAAGTAAATAAAGAACCGATTTGCAAGCAAACCCCCCAACCCCCCCCCCCCCCCCCCCC